>JARYHS010013630.1:114105739-114206866 GCA_031002005.1 Vandiemenella viatica | reverse complement strand
TTCAATTTCTTAAATAAAGGAGAACGAAGAGACAAGATGGACGAAGTCCACCAGTACATAGATTATTTGTTTTCTAAGATGACGATGAGAAAAATAATTTACATACTAATTAGATATTCATAGCAAAAAAAGTAACCTTGGGTGTCTAAAACTACCACAGTACAAGAGCTGCAGGTAATTAAATATTTGTTCATCCTATTCATTGATGTTCTTCCAGTCATTTCTTGGTCGTTAAGTTATTCAGATTTTAAATATAATGGAGTATTCAGTGACAATTCTCTGGAGTCTATGTTAAGGTCAGTTCAATATCACTACAAGGATTCCTGGCGTCTCTGCTATAGCAAAGACTGTGTAAGTAACAGGCGATATATCTATTACGTCACGTGAGGAGTTTCGGCGAATGAGGTGGCAATCGGGAGTCTGCAGTCAATTCGGGAGCAGGAGTCGGGAAGTACCGGCCGATGTGGCCGGAGATTAGTTCGTTTAGATATGCTCGTGATAAAGTAGACAGTGTAAAGTAGAAAAGACAGTCTCTTTATCGCAGAGTGGTGTGCATGTAATTTCGCGGATATAACAGTGACTTTGCTCGTGGTAAAGCCGACAGTGTAAACCAGAAAAGGCAGTATCTTTATCGCAGAGTATTGTGCATGTGATTTCGCGTGTATAAGTAAGTGTTTGTGGTGATGTCAACAACGCAAGAATACGAATTCGAATACGAAGTTCCGATAAATAATTCACGGTCAAAATTGTAAAAGGTGGTTGGTCACGCTAAACTTTCAAGAAAAAAAATTGTCTTTATCTCGCAACTACTGCACAATTATTTCGAAAACCCCCAACCTCTTCTGAACTATTTCCAACGTTATGTTGGTGGTGACCGGGTCCGAGTTTGTTTATTAATTAGACTGTCCAAAAAAAAAAAAATTTATTGGATTGGAGTATTTGTTACATGGTGACCGTGACATGAGTAGGCAAATTTTGGCTTGGAAATAATTTCAAGTCGTTTTTGTAAGAAATTGCGTTTGTTGGCCAGGTGAAAATAACTGGACAGAGCAAACTCTTAATTATTTGTGAAAAATACCATTGACTGAGTCAACAATGGGACTGCTGAAACAAGAGCCAAAGTTACCAAGAGGAAAGACAGTCTACATACGGCCGGCGTGGCAGCGCGGCAAACTTGACTGTTGGCAGATATTCCTCTCTCCGGGCAAATACAACGGTGGCGATTCGTAGCGGCGGCAGCTACAACTACTCATTCTGAGTGAGACGTGATAGACATCACATCGCCACGGGCGGTGAGCGAGAGACGTGGAGGCGGCGCGAAAAACCAACGGCGGTGAGCGGAAGAAGACTCCTAAAGTTCAGCAGTACCAAAAAATTACTCCTTTCCTACTTCCATTAAGTTTCTTGTACATTTTAGAAGTTTTCCGAAAATTTGCAAAAATTCCATAGGAAAAGAAACAATAGTGTATGAGGTTTCTTCTCTCATAATTATTATTTCGAGCGCATTTCGTCATGATATATGACGTTGTAGCTTTGCAGCTAGCTGCAAAGATAAACCTGTAATTAGCTTTTGCATACGCGCAGGTTGCTCTGCTGATTTTCTTTATCTTTTCTCTTGTTTTATCTTGCCTTGTTTCTGTATTGGACCTCAGTCATGCTGGGAGGGATTGAAGAACACGGGGTTTTCTATGAGGGAATTTAAGAAATTTATGGAAGTTTTAACTGCTCAGATACAGAATCTTTAGAAAAAGCTTAGTGAAAATATTAGGGAAGATACGAAAACCGAGAACGAGAATCAAAATTTACTGATTTGAGGGAGGATAGTAAATCTCAATGATCGGAGCTTCTAAAGGACCGGGGGAAGCAAAAGGAAATGTGTGAAGCACAGGTAAATCACATGCACAACACTCTGCGATAAAGAGAGTGCCACATCGGCCGGTACTTTCCGAGTGCTGTTCCCGACTCGACTGCCGGCTCATTCGCCGTAACTCCTCACGTGACTCTCCAGTTACAGATATATCGCCTGCTTGCGCCTGTATACTTACAACCACCCTGATGTATTCCTGAGTGTTTAACAAACTTTTGGAGCCCACAAATTACAATAACCAGTCATATTTGATGGTACAACTTTCTAAACTCTTAAATTAACCTGACGCCCACAGTCGACCATACACACCGTTTACAGAATTGGCTACTAAGTACTGGTAAATGAACTGCGACGAAACAATTTTGTTATCTTTAGGTACAAAGAGTCAATGTGAGCTAACTCGTCAATCCGTTATCTGTACAGTTAGTTCAAAGCCCTGGTGCGTTAACCACTAACAGTGAGGCCATCATTAATACTGACTGCACTTTGTCCTTTATAAGTATGTCTATTTGTAGATCGTAGCGTTGATACCATCGCAAGAAGCTATAGACCTCTGTATGTATCATTCCGGCAAGGACCTCCCGTTGAGGAATACTGTACCAAGTTCGTTCACACACCAGAAGAGCCTAAGGTTCAGCCCTCATCAACAAAGAGGATTAACTCAACGTTTGGCAGCGCAATATTTTAAACCATTTACAAAAGATAATCTCGTCATTTAAATTTCAATCACGTATATTTTCCTCATTTATAAGAAATTATTTTTTGTAACAGTGACAGTTGATATTATTTATTTCGGAGCCAGTTAATCCGTATGTATCGGTTGTGATATGTCGGTTTATCGTTTGCCTACTGACCGAGGTAGTCCTCGCCCTCTACGACGTCGACGGCCAGCTTGGGGAAGCACTTGATGAGCGTCCTGGCCAGTCTGGTGTGCACCCTGGTGTCGCAGATGATGAGCACGTGCAGCAGCGTCTCGCCCAAGCTGCCTCGGTACTGCATCTGCCAGCACGCCTCGTGGTCCTCCCAGCGGGCCAGCGGGTCGTGTGGAGACAGCGAGGCCTCGATCGGCAGCACCACCTGCGACAACGTACAAACACAGGACTCGCACATCCTGCCATGGTACACCTCTACAAGTACACCTCGTGGTCCTCCAAGCGGGCCATTGGTTCGTGCAAAAGATAACCACTCACAAAGTCGTTGATCCAGCGCTTGGCGAGGTGACAGCTATTTTGTCGCAATGAGAAAAGATCTCGTACAGCAGAACAGAATCTAAAGCAATGAATTTCAGACACAGAAAGGGTACCCTCAAAAAGTATGATTCTTGTGACTAAACAGGTCACTTAAGTAGGGAATTTAGAAGCACTATTACCTGCCCATTGTGCAGCAGTGTGGTTCACAACGCTAAAGATTGTAGGATAACATAACATTCAAAAAAGTAAATTATATTACATGCAGTTACAGTAATCAGTTTGGTCATAAAGTAGCTGATTTCCATACAAAGTGAAATAAATGTGTAATCAAATTGGTCATTTCCCACCCAAATATAAAGAAACTTTATTGGAAAACAAAATCAAACAGCTAAAACAAAACAGGAGTGCTGGAGTAGAAAACTATCTTTGCAGTCGAAATTACTGGTCAGTATATGAAGTATGTTGTCAGTTTGCTAGTGACTTTATAAGAATGCTGTACCCCAGCATCCTAAATAAGGATATTCTATACTTATTAGATTATGGTGCCCAATTGAGATTGATTTGGTAATCAGTATTGAAACTCAGTGCACATATAAACAAACAATTAAGATAAAAGGAATTTCAGCTCAACTGACCAGAACTCGTAGAACAGTTATGCTAGATTGTACTTGATTCCTAACAGTTACCTAACTCCGGAAATCCAAAAGTACTTGCCGAGACGGTTTGGGCCGCACCAGGGCCTAAGAAGACCGATATATTGCGCGCCGGTTTTCCGGATACAACGCGTTTGTATTTGTGCTACGCACCCGCCGATAACTATGAGGCCCAAGCCACCTCGGCAAGCACTCTGAAGAAGACGCCGCTGGTAGGATCAGCATTATGGGTAAAAACATACAGTTTTCACCCTGGCAATAGTACGGAAGGAGACGGCGTGCTATCCAAGTGGAATGTTGGTCTGGGAGCTGCTTTTGTTGAACAAATCGGACACTACATCCAATACTTTAGTCAGCACTCTCCATTCTTCATACGTTAGTATAACTTTTGTTCTGTGACCCACTTTTTCGAGAACCACTACTGGCTCAAATTCACGCTTGGATGATAAAACTATTGTTAAACGTTTAGAATCACCAGCGTTGAGCTGATACACCGACGAAAACAACAGTACCGTGCTGACCATCTCTGTACACTGGCACTAACAGTCCGTTTGGGCAGTAATCAGGTCTAGTCCGTGGTGGTGGGGGTAAACGTGTTCAGACCTGTCAATCAAAGGAGGCAGGTGTTGCTTCATACATGGTGGGGTTGGGAAGGTAGGTGTTAATTAAGTGGCCTAACAATAGAAGGGGGCAGCTGTTGCTTCACACCTGGTTCCCCAATTGGAGAGGGGAGGAAGCAGTTGAAACTGGGGTTAGTGTGAGCCACTCAAGTGGCCTGACAAAAGAGAGATAGTAGGGGAGGAGAACAATAGAACAATAGGCCCCAGAGGGCAGCTGGTGCTTCACACTTGGTGGGGTGGGGAAGGCAGGTGAAACTGGAGTTAGGGAGAGCAGGTGGTCGCTCAAGTCGCCTAACAAAAGAGCAATAGTAGGGGAGGAGAACAATAGAACAAGAGACATTATGAAACTGCTCAATCCAAGGTAATCGTGAAAACCAGCAGAACCGTTGTTGATATGCTCGCTTCACATATTACGCTCATCACATTCAGTCTCCAGCTCACCTACGCACCAGATGTAATACAGTCACACAGAAACATAAGAACAACCGCTCACAGACATACTTAACGATATACCGACATCACAGCAAAAACAATGATGTGAAGAAAAATCTCCTGCAAAAATACATCATTTACATTCAGATAGAAGATGGTACTTACACAGCTTCACTTTCGCACAAGCAGAGAAAATTTTGGTGCGTATCTGATGAAAGTTATTCATATGCCTCGAAATACGGAGACCATCTTCTCAGATATACATCAGGCTTGTATCACTGAATCTGAAAACAATTGCTGTGAACTTGTGGCACGCTTTCGGTATTTACTTTGTGTGTGACATATTACTACTATTTTAGGCAATTCAAGTAATACGCAAAAAAAAAGTATGACATTTGAATCGTGTGCAGCCAACCTTATTAACAGACACATTTCGGTTTTTCAAGGTTTCCCCAAATCACTCCAGACGAATGCATGAATGTTACCCTAGTTTGTAAGTTCTTAAATGATATGCTCTGTAAAAACATTAGTACAAAAAATAAACTTTGATTCAAGTGAAAAACATACAGCTACCCGAATTACTATCATAAAAAGTTTTCGTATTCAATCAGATATACTCGCGACCGTATTTTTTCCCCGCTGTTCTGTGCTGGGAATCGAACCCCGATGACGGAATTTCCTCGACAACCGTTCTTTAGGCTTTAGAAATCTCGCATTTTCTCTAGTAGGAATTTTAGCAATACTCTGTTGATACGACGGAGAAACTCTGACACTAGGTCATACATACCGCACGACATTAAATTTTATTTGAAAGTCAGAGAAGCCAGGATTTTTGTCCTGTTTAATACTTATTCCCAAAGTCAAACGATGTATGTCTGTAATCAACTATACACATTCCTACATCTTAACAAGTGATCAAGCATTACACTTCATGTATAACGAGGAAATCCGAAATTCCATGTAAGTAAATATCAGCCCGGATTTCTCTTCTCCGTTTTATACGGCTATTTAAAGCGCATTTTAAACCTGCTATACTCTTCATAGAGTTAAAGAATTTTATATAAGTATCTCGTAGACCGAATTTCTGTAGGTGCAAGCAAACATTACGAAATTTCTCAATCCAAGGAAATCGTGAAAACCAGCAGAACCGATGTTGATATGCTCGCTCCACATATCACACCGAATAACATTTAGTTTGAATCTCGCCTACGCACCATATGTAATTCAGTCACACAAATACACAAGAACAACCCCTCATAGCCTACGATTACACCTTCACAGACATACTTAAAGATATACCGACATCACAGCAAAAACACTGATATTAGGAAAAAATCCTCTGCAAAAATACGTCATTTATATTCAGATAGAAGATATAACGTACATAACGTCACTTCCGTAGTTTAAGTTTTGAAATTTACAACTACCGAGGTATTCAAACATTATACATTTACTGTATAAATCCATTGTGCCTTAATGACCACACAAAAGGCTGCCGATGTGGAGTGGATTGAGGCAAGCGTATAAATTCAATCGCTTATTTCTATAGACTCGTACCGACCAAATGCGGTTCATAAAGATCAACAAGCATCTGCATCAGATTTGGTTGAATACATACATGCAATAGCTGCTGTATATTGGGTATAGATAATAGTGTTATGTCGAGTGGATGAACATTCACTCGCCTAAAGCAGGTTTTTATTCGTGAATATGAGGCTGCGGCAATAACAATAGAAGCTTTGAGCATTAGTGTGAAGGGTTGAGAGTATTGATAATCGTATAATTTGCTATGCTGACTGAATATTAAAACGTCTCGTCCAAGCGTAGAGACCCTTCAGATACAAAGGCTATAGACCACAGAACGAATGGGGGTCGTAACAAAGCCTGGCTGGAGGCGAATATTTTATAGTAACTAGCAATATTAATATTGTTTTCGGGGATCCGATTGGATATCTGGAAACCATATATTTTTGGGAGTAAGGAGATGTTTTTAACTATCTCGTACGACGTATGGTTGAGCATAAATCGCGTGTTATATTTCGCGTAAAATAAAACTCCTTTTTACTCCGAGACGTGTGGCTGTTGAGGTTTCCTACCACACAATAATTCATATCTTATGAAGGAATCATGATAGAAATTTGGTTTAAATCGCATTTTATTAAGAATTCTGGTAGAGTGTTAATACAAGTATATTTTATTTTTGTGTTTAAGTTCCGTCCGTATATTGAGTCGCATGACTACTTACAGGAAAGCCAAACCGTAAAACAATGATTTTTTTTCTTTCGTGTTGCTGGAGTGGTGGAGGGTGAACCTGTTCAGGCCTGTCGATGAAACGAGGCAGCTGGCGCTTCATACATGGTGGGGGTGGATTAGGCAGGTGGGGTTAGGGGGAGCAGGTGGTCGCTCAAGTGACCTGACAATAGAGCAAAAGTAGGGGAGGAGAACAATATGCAGTTGACGGTTATGTTAAGTGGCATAATTAATGACACATGAGTGCACCCAAAGAGAGGTGAAACTGAGGTTAGTGAAGGGGGGGAGGCGAGGGGAGGGAGAGAGGGGAGGAAGTGGAGGGGAATGGGGCGTGATCAAGAAAAATAGGTGTGAAAATGATTGACAGTTCTTTTTTGTGGACTCACGCATACAATTTATTTAAAGGGAAAAACAGGCCTCACAAACCACTTACAGAAGTTACAGAAGAGTTTGCAGACATCCTAGCCCCACCTACAGTACTGCCACAACCGGAAACCATCTGGAATATGAACACCAAAGAACCATCTCACCAAAACGAAGATTTAACGCAACCATTTACCATGGAACAACTTGAGAAAGTCCTAAAAAAACACGAACAACACGGCTCCCTGAATTGACGACATTGACTACAGCATGATCTCGAACTTGCCAATATCGGCAAAAACAACCCTACTGAAACTGTACAACAACATTTGGAATGAAAGCCAATTTCCAGAAGCCTGGACAACCCTGATCATCGTGCCAATACCAAAACCAAACAAATATCCAAGCAAAGCATTATTATACTCGCCAATAGCATTATCATCCTGTGTATCAAAGACGTTCGAAAGAATGCTCAAGTTCCGTATAGAATCGTGGCTTGAAAGTAACAACCTGCTTCCCAACTCTCAGTACGGGTTTAGAAAGGCAAGTATCATTCTCGATAACCTAAGCCTGCTACCAGCTGATATCCAACAACCATTCTCGACCCATAGCTATCTTACAGCATTATTTCTTGACATCTCAGGAGCCTATGATGTAGTGAATATTACACTACTCATTCTAAAACTACAAGCCTTAAATCTACCGGACATCTACCTTAAAGGAATATACAAATTTTTAAACACACGTGTCATATACCTACGCAAAAAAGCCAATACTCTGTTCGGCCCGCGAGAAATAACTAAAGGCCTGCCACAAGGCGCAATATTAGGTCCATTGTTATATACAATATATGTAGCCGACATAGAACTTATTATACCACCGACAGTAAAGATCCTACAATATGCATATGATAAATGTATCTACACGTCATCTGCGAGCTTCATTTTAACATGGAAGAGGTTAGAAGAAACAACAAAAGCCTTAGACAAATTGATGGAACAAAACCTACTAAACTAGTCACCATCCAAATCCTCCGTAGTCATCTTTAATAGAAAATATCAACCAACCAACCAAACGCAAATGTTTTTAGGACCATATTCAATTCCAATTAAAACGTCTGCAAAACTATTAGGGCTTTATTTATACAGCAGGCTCACCTGGGTCCGACACGTTGAACATACTG
Source organism: Vandiemenella viatica (assembly GCA_031002005.1). Taxonomy (NCBI): domain Eukaryota; kingdom Metazoa; phylum Arthropoda; class Insecta; order Orthoptera; family Morabidae; genus Vandiemenella; species Vandiemenella viatica. Next base: position 114,198,308 of record JARYHS010013630.1, on the reverse strand, counting down.
CGAGCAGTAAGTCACGTTTGGTGGGGAGCCAACACAACAACAATGATGTCACTACACCGATCTCTAATCCGATCAATAATAGACTAGGGAAGCATCTTTTACGGAAATGCCCCCAAATATGTACTGAAAAAATTGTACATCCTCCAATACCGAGCTTTGAGGATATGCCTGGGAGTGATGAGATCAACCCCCACCAATGTACTTTTAATAGAAGCGAAAGAGATGCCTCTTCACATCAGAAGAGAACTAGTGAACATCAGAAGAGAACTAGTGACCAACATTTTTCTCACCCGACGAGTAGCAATAACTACACACCCACTGCCAAGCAAACTGAACACATTAATGAAAATAAGAAACACGCAAGGAAACGCAAACCAAGAACGGAAACCTCTTGTACTTAAATATTTTGAACAACTGAGGACAATCTTCCATTTGATCTACCGAGACCGAAAACTACCAGTTTACAGATACCCATATAGATTAAATCTTTATAAGCCACCGATCTATAAACAACCAGGCATTGAAACCTACACAGGAAAAATCAACAAATAATACATACAGAATCATATCAGGGACAACTGGCGCGACTTCACAGAAATCTATACCGATGGATCTAAAAGCTTAGAAGGAGTGGGCTACGCTTTCTACATCCCCAAAACAGGAGCCACAGGAAAATATGTTCCTCCACTAGAGGCAAACATATACACGTTGGAAATTCTAGCGATAACGGAAGCAATACAATACGGAGTACATTTTGGAAAAATCCTAATACTCACAGACGCGAAAAGCATACTTAGCAAAATAGAGCACCAGAACTGGACCACACGTAGGAACCCATATATATACACTCTGATAGACTTAATACTACAATCCAAACAGCAAATAAGGAAATAAATATAACGTGGATTAAAGGACACGCAGGAATAACTAACAATGAAATTGACGACGACCTGGCAAAAGCTGCGATAGCGGAAGGAAAATTTAAAGCAATTCCCTTATCTCTCACCGATTTCCACAGAAAAATAACAAAAACAGCCTACGCAAAATGGAAAAAAGAATGGGAAATAACAAAACAAGAAAAGGGACGGCATTACGCGAATATCCAAACAGAAATACCATCAAAACCATGGTACAATAATATAAACCTGAGTAGACGACATGCGTCATCAATAGTAAGAATGAGGTTAGTGCATGGGTGCTACCCGGCCCACCTGCACCATATTAAAGTGTCGGAAACCCCATACTGTCAAGAACACCCCACAGAAACATGCGACTTAGACCATCTGTTCTTAGGTTGCTCAAAATATAACACCTCACAAAATAAATTACTTGGCAGCATTATAAAACAAAATATCCCTTTACCTACCAGCATCGCAACCTTCTTGTATGAGAACAACCCTCAGATCTTAACAGCAATCACCTAATACCTAGATGAAATCGGCCTCCATATATGAGCAAACCACTCTCAACCACGAAAAAGGACAGCGAGACAACATAAGGGCAAATTATAATGTAAATGACCCTAAACTATTGTAAATTATTGTAAATATCGAATAGTTGTAATTGTTATCATAAGATGTTGTAATTATTGTAAATAGCGCATAATGTAAATAGTATTGTAAACGATGTAAGATGTATTATGTTGAAGGCTGTATGGCATAAGCCAAAAAATAAATAAAAAAATATACAGCTTTTGAAAACAGCCATACCATAAACTGTCAGTTGACGTGGACACTCGTAGCCGACAACGCGTGCGCCATGTTGATAAACAAGCATATCATGTGATACTGCGCCAGAACACAAGAAAGTTTGCTTACAGACAACTTGTGACTCGAGCATAAAACGCAGAGCATAAACAGTCCATTACAGAACTATGACTGCTATATAACGATTTATTTTTCCTACCTGGGGTTAAACTCACCCATACAGACACTGTGAGACATGAAATCAAATTAATCCAGAGGCAGTAGGAACTGTTATTTCGCAGATTATATAGCCCATACTAGATGTGGAGATTTACTGTATATTAGAACAAGGAATTATTACTGAATCAAAAAGTCCCTGGAATTTTTCAATTTTAATTGTTCCTAAGAAAGCTGACACCAGTAGGTAGCAGTAATATAGGACAGTAGTAGACCCTAGGAAGTTAAATGAGATTACGATGGGAGTCATCTTTCTTTCTCATACTTTTAATCTCAGAGATTTTACACTCTCGATGTGGCGAGAGGTTATCATTAGGTATAGTGGTGAGAAGAACCGCCCTATGGCCAACTTCTACTCTAAGAAAGGCATGTTCGAGTTTCTATCAGTTGCAATGGGATTGTGCTCACCGCAGCAGCAGGTCCGGCCCGGCAGTCGCGTCCTGGACTGCGCTCCTCACGTCGGTCAGCAGACGCCGTCGAACATTTGTTGAACAACGACCGATTGATCCGGCCGCATGCCCGAGTCCGTTTTTTTGTTACATTTTGACGACTAAACGGCTATACCAATACTGATGACATTTGAAAATACAATACTTTGTATCATTAGGGAGGACACAGTATACTTTATTCGGGATAAATAACATTTATCGTCATTAAATTTTGAAAACTAACTGACTGGTGCAAACAGACGGATTGCGTGTTTAAGTGTAATATTATATCGCTCGCTCACGCTGTTTTTTTCTAACAGTCTGTTACTGCATGATCTATTCATAAATACAGACAAAACATATTACATAGTATAGATGTCGTTTTAGCTGCACCAGACTATTATTTTGTGTCTGCCTAAATGTTTCTGGCATCAGTATATTTTGTCTTCTTTTTTGACATGCCTCCCAGGCGTACATCAGACCTAAGGTGTAGGACCACGCCTACGAAGTCATGGGTAACAGCTAGTAATCTATGCACATAATAAAACTGTACCTGTAACTGGGAAAAGTCTTCACATTGCACGCATAAAATATTATTGTAAAAATGAGTTTGGGGTGCTGTTCATAAGCTACACAGAACGACTAAACTGTTTTTATAATTTGTCTTTGTGTGTCTGAAATCATGCAAAAATTAATGGTCAGATTTTGATGGTGTTTTGGATAATGTACAGCCCATGCTCCCTGCTGCAAAATAACGTCGGAAACCTTCGAAATTAAAATAAAAGTATGAGGAAATTTGTATCCATCTTTCACTAAGCACGATTCACGCAAAACGTACAGATAGAATTTTGATGGGATTTTGAACAGTGTAGAATCCATGGCGCCAGTATAATACGGCTTGTTTTATTTTTTAATTTAATTTAATTACGACGGAGCACATACTCCGGTGGCAATTTCCCTACGCATACATTTTTCCCCTTTCCTAATTTCCCCCTCTACAAATTTCAACTTTAAATTCTTTCAGCATTTTTGGTAAATTATTCATCATCTCTCTTGGTAACTTATTCCAATGCGAGATCCCCTTACCAACGAAAGAAACTATTCTACACCTCTGTGCCTGATATCGAGTGACAGCTTGTAGTCATGATCATCTTTTCCCTTCCATGCAGCCTTCCTTATTCTTCCAGCAATATCTTTCCACGCCTCCTCACCAATATACGCCTTGTACACTCTCATGTTTATTTTCCTCCACCTTCTATCTTATTTTGATGTGATGACAAAAAAAAATGGTAAATTAATATAAAATTAAGACAAATTAATATCGAATTATAGGAACTTTACTTCTCGCCAGTGAAATGTGTGTCGGCAGTTCAGCGTACGAGCGGCATCGTGCTGTTGGGAGGAATGAAGCTTCTGCTTGTTGTGTAGACCCTTCATGTAAAAATAACATGTTCAGAGAACCACAGGAGTCGTGGATCACATGATGATGATGGTTTAAGGGAGAGGTCTATGCTCTGAACATAATTGTCCACGCCAATGAAGTTGCAGGTAACAGCTAGTTTGATAACATATTAAGTTGGGGACAGGCGCTTTTGGGAGATGACACCTGTATTAAGTAGAGGTTGTACCAGGGAGGAAGGGAAACTTTGATTGAATAGGCAGAGGTAGTCTGAGAGTATCAAAGTCAGTTGTTTGAGGGGAGCAAATGAGGAAATCGTGGTAGCTGATTTAAGAACAGTGCTTGACGTGGGTTAAGGCTTATGTTGGTGGTGAGGCCTGCTAGGAGAAGCAATCAATATACTGCGATTCACTGACAACATTGTTTTGATGGTAGACAAAAGTGAGGCTAAAGATAAATATTTTAGTTTTAAACAATGAAGTTGGATTCAAAATAATTGTATAAAACTGAACACAACAGTTTTTTGGAAATGAAGCCTAACTTTGCGAATTGCGGATGAAAAATTAAATTATTCGGAACGTGGTGCTATAAAAGGATGATGAAAATTAATTAGGCATATAAAGTACGAAATAAACGAGTTTTAGAAATGATGTAGGTGGAAGGAATTTTCTGGAGGAGTCTAAAAGAAGAGACAGGATTCTGAGACTGTACGGGATTGAGTGATTTTTTTTTTTTTTTTTTTTTTTTTTGTGCATAGAGATAAATCTAAGAACTTTAGACCAAGACAAAGATTGTACTACATGAAGAATATTACGAAGATGTTGCTTGGGATGTAAAGATTTGCTCAGGATAACAATAGATGGAGCATTCCTTCAATTCAGTCATAGACTGATAATACAAAGCAAAAATCACGTTCTGTTTTTTTTTTTTTTTTTTTTTTTTTTTTTTTTTTTGCTGCAGTTGGTGATGGTGTTGTTTAAGATGAAAAGAAATATATTTTAAGTCCTTAATAAGAAAAGGTGTACCATCGCTAATAATAGGTCAGGAATTTCATTATGAATAAGCAGTACTGGTTTTGATCACTATCTCCTTTTGTTAACAGAGCATTTATGGTGACCGAATATTCCAAAAATCTAGTTACTCGATGTTTGCATGTAACTTTAAAAGCTTGTTTAAGATTATTCTTACTATTTCCATCGCTTTAATAATCTAAGAAAAGCAAATGTTAATAATTTACTGTGTGTAAAATTAATCTACGTTTTAAGCTCTGTGAGACTAAATGACGTTGGAATCTCTCTGTTTTTTATCTAGCAGATCATCCACATGCGAGGACGTCCGCCAATCCAGATTTCGGTTTATTCCTTTCCCGGAATCTCTTCCAAAAGACACACGCTAATTCCTCCACTACCCTCTTCTTGCTCTAATGACATCGACATCACATTCTAAGAGAGTAAAATATCATCTATCAGAAACATGTTGGTTAAAGATTTTCCACATATTTTGATAAGTTAGAAAGAGGGGAAAAAAAGCCTTCGAGAGTAAGTCAACAAACAAGAATAGAAAACGTGTTGGCGAATTTTGGTACTTGTGATTGCAAACAATTTCGTTTCCAAAAGGAAAGATAAACATTCCGAAAACAAAAAACTTTACCGAGAGACTAACACCTTCTGCATGTCGCTTTGTTATTGGAAAGCAGATTCTACGGTTTTGTCGTGTCTTTTTTGTGGCCTAAACTGAATTTAGCAGGTCGTCAACAAGTTGAATGCGAATTGTATTAACAGTGTCTTCGAATGCGAGTACAAGCATATGGTCTAATGTGTGCGTTCCTTACCTCTCGCTGGTCCCTGAACTTCCAGCGCAGGTACTCGGCTCTGTTGATGATCTGGCCGCGACCCTCGTAGTACATCAACACTCCAAACTGCTCGCGGATCAGCTTCTCCACCTGCAGCACAAATTAGCCTTCCATAAGAAGCTATTTCTAACAGCACCGAGCAAATAAGAATGGGAAGGGATATCAGCAACGGCATAAATTAAAGAAAACATACAACCTTCAAAAATGGGCAGAAAGCAGAAATCTGAATGGTGTACCAAGAGTAATACATTCTCACAAGATTCATTACTGCATGCCCACAGCCAAAAAGTCATCTGCTCTACAATTCTTACCTTGCATATTGCTCCTAATATAGCCTCTAATATTTCGTTATGTTCCATATTAACCTGTCCCTTCTTGCTTTCCTGTTTATTTTGGTTCAATAAATCTTTGTTTCAGATCTTCAGGATTCCATATGAATTCACATTTCGCTGCCATCAGATGTGATTTCTCTGCTTGTGGTTAGTATTACGATACTTTTAAAATACTTTCAAAAAACTTCATTTGAATCTATTATTGAAATTACTTAAATTTCACTCTAGACAAAATCCTTGATCCAAATTGCTTTAAACTTCCATAACTTATTCATTTCTTTGTCCGCCACGTACTTTCTTCACCGTCTAAATCCCTGTGTATAGTTGTCTTTATTAATGCTTATACTGTACGCATGCAGTATCCGCCGATTAAAACAGAATGCCATTGCTCAACCGACAACACTCATCCCTTTTTGCAACTTTTTTTTTCCTGTTGTGCTTGGTTCTAAAATCTCATAGTATCAGGTTCATTATTTCACTAGACTTTCTAAGCAAAACATTTTAAAAAATTAAGCTGAGAGCGAGATACTCTTGCGAACTCAGGGAAAGTACATAGATTGCGTATTAAATTTCAAAGAGGAAAAGGAAGGTAAGTTTCTTTAAAGAAAAAGTGAATACCAAGTTGTTTCTAAGGGTGATTTTGTTTTGGGCTTTACGAAGTCATTAGAGGCAGGAAAGGACTGAGGGCAAGGAACGGGAAGGAATTTTGTCATGGCCTTTCGAAGAAATCATCCCAGCATTCGCCTGGAGTGAACTCATGGAGAATCCAAATCTGGATGCCCGGACAGGGATTCTAAACCACGTCCTCCCGAAAGCGATGACAGAGCGTAATACCACGCAGCCAACACGCTCTATGTTTGGGTAAGTAGAGTACATTATATGTTTTTGCAAATTATCTTTCGAATGAATATCTAAAAAAAAAAAAAAATCTGCAGAAGTATCAAATTTGTCTAAAACACTCATTTAGTTATTTTGCAAAAATTACAAAATCGGAAAAGATTACTACAGTTTTTTGTAAATTTTAGTAGGCTACGTATGACTGTAAACATGGAAAGAATGATCAGATCAGTAGCTTTGCATATAAATGAGAGAATGATCTTTTAATGATTTTTTAAATAGTTTTTTGGTATAAGCTTCCACAAATCGTGAAATAAAACGGAGACAGAAACATTTTGATAGTTGGCGGAATACCTACTTTCAATTGATTCCCATTAACATTATTTAAAGGAAATTTTCTTCGGCCCTCTATGAAACCTCCTATAATTATATACAACCATCCATTATGTTTCCAAATTTTATTATGTTCTCGTGTTAATTTTAGTAAGAATTAAAGTAGTGTGCAATTACAAATGTCTGAGATAAAGCGTTAAGAAGTTTTGATGGCGTAACAATCGGACGGACGGACAAATCAGCGAATCCCCAGAAGACTGATTACAACATCCTTTCTGCATATGCAGATGCATTTCTTATTCTAATAAGCGCCACAAGCCTAGTCAACGTGCTACGACTGAAGTATCGGGTGACGAAGCAGAGTATATTCACACTGGGAAGACCGGCTGTCAAACGAGTACAAACAACATTACCACTCAGGTAGTATCGCGGTGCTGTGTGCCTACACACGACCACAGCAGCTAAAAGGGTCGCCCGCGCAGACATGGAAGACCGCATATAATTTTATAGTCATTGTTGAAATTACTTTTTTTACTTATGGCTTTACGCCTCGTCGACGCCGACGTCATTAGAGGCGGGAAATGGACTTGATGACAAGGAACGGGAAGGAATTTGGCCACAGCATTTTGAAGGACGCATTGCGGCATTCACCTGGAGTGGTCTGGGGAATCAGGATGCCCCGACGGGAATTCGAAACGCCTAAATAAAAACTTTATTTTTCGACTTTTGGCCAGCTTTTTGAGATTTCGCCCCACTGTGCGCCGTCCTCCCGAATGCGAGGCCAGAGCGCTAACCACGCTCCCATCACTCTCGGTGTTGAAATTACCACATCTTTGTTACAAGTACTGTGTAGCATATACGAGTAGATTAGGCGTAAATTTAATCTGAAATGCAGGGAAAATATCTGGCTTAGACAGAGGTATGAGTATATGGAGAAAAAACATTAGTGGCTGGTATGTTCCTGCCTACAAGTGTGCATTCAAAGCGGGGAGAACCGGTACTGATAATGACCCCGCCTAGTAATTCCAGTGGAAAATGTGGACAGTATGGGTTGCTGATGAGAGACACAAGGATAGAAGAAATGTATGAAATTTCAAGAACAGCAAAAGATTTCATTATGGCAGAGTAACAGAATGCGAACGAGAAACGTTTCTTCCGGTCAGGTGCCGAAACATTTGACAGAAGATCAAACGACAGTGAAGGTCCGGTATCCGACTAAAACCGATCCCTCTCTGAAGAAAGTTAATAAATTCAAGTCAGGCCGGGATAAGAATCTTCCGTTACATATCCACTGAACAGGCTCAATTAAAAATAACATCTAGTTCTGCAAAAGGGCCATCCTTTCTTTGATATCTGTTAGAAGCATATTCTGTTTACCAAAGTACCGTGGGTAGTTTTCATAGAGTACAAACGCCATAAGACAGAACCGTCAGTGAGTATAGATCACCAGCCTAGAATGCTGATCAGTTATTGTTTATTGAGACCTGAGGATGCTCGCGGTGTCTCAGAACGGCGCCGCCAAAGGCATTCGATTCTGATGGTAATGCGTGGGGAGCCTCTCACCTCTGCCTGTCCGCCGACGTTGTAGGCGTCGACGAGCTCGCCCGCCTTCTTGTAGTCCGCCAGGCGGTACAGCAGACAGTCGTCCTTGCCGGAGGCCTGCGAGATGACTCTGTCCAGCACAGACCCGTCGTTGGTGGCGTCGGATCTGGATCTGCCGCAGCAAGCTGAAGCGTACGATCCCATGAGGCACTCTGCATCCTCGCACGCACCTGACCAACACACAACGCTCAGTACTTCTACGACTGGTCTTCAGCTCGAAGGTTGGTCATATCCTAGGTGTTGTTTACATAAGTAACTGACTTTTATGACTGTTGTTAAGTGCAGTGTGTTGTTTTCATCTTGTATAACGGAAAGGAGAGGATGAAACATGCTGCCAGCCAATTCAAGCATACTCTTTCTAAAGTGATCGCCTAGGTACACGTCCCCATCACCGTCAACAATGTCTCGTGCTGTAAATATTTACGCCTTATGGGAAGGTTTGGGAGTTAACCCAAGACTTTGGTAGCCCATCTGGTGACCAGGAATAGTACATCACCAACTCTCCTAGCCTACTGGTGAATTCTTGGATGGTGAGAATTTCTTGTCACCTGTGCTTGAACCCACTACCTCGTGGCAGCACCAGTAAAGCAACGGTCTGAGCCAGCAGGGTGGACCGTTATGAAACTACGTCTAACGAACAAAACTAAAGTGTTCGATTATTGAGAAGCAGCCGGTACTGTATCGATTCTCTGATCTGACCTTGGTGATTGGAGATCACGCGATACAATTAATCTCGCAGAGGGGTCGCGTGCTCTCTCTCGCCCTGACCGCCACTAACCCACGATGTCGCACCCCTCTCAACCGGCGACTCGAAGGAAAGGGAAACGGAGAATCTGTCAACCAACTAAGGTTTCGGAAGTAAAAACATTGCCATTTCGTTTACAGCACGTAACTGAACAGTTAAGAATCAAATTTACTACATTGAGTATAGAAAGGATGCAGTTAGAACGAGGAAAAATATGTCGGTAATCTTTTAATTTGAAACGTCCATACAATATATTTCTTGTTGTTAATCTGGTTTGTCCGGGTGAAACCAAGTCAATTTATCGAAACCTAAAATTTCAGTCATCATTTGTGGACTTTCTTCAGAGGACCACAAAGGATAGCTGAAACGTTAGGTTTGATAAATTGAGGCGGTTCAACCAAGATAACCATCGACAACGGCCGCGGAAGTCTGCGCACCACTTGAAGATATTTCTTCATGTAAACTTCTATTGTGATAAGTGATTTTTTTTTTCAAGGTGGTATGTGATTGTTTCAATTTTCTATCTGAAGAAAGACCTCACAACGGTATGCACCATACACATCACTTAATTTTATCTTCCTAAAGTTCTTCCCTTCTGCCGTACCACCATCCCCAGTTATAAAACTAAGCATTTTCATACAAACTTAAAAGTTTTGAAATAAAATTATGAAATGTTTTCTTGATTACTGAACATTAATCTGTTTTTTGATGTCTCCCTCGTTTCCCTCATCAACTAACTAACAAAACGACATTACTATTTCTACTGCACATGTCCCGCATTAAATAAGTCTATTGTTTTTTTTTATTATTTCTTGCACCTCACTATTTTGACTCGCGTTAAACGAAAAATGAATACTAAATTGTGGACACATTTATCTTAAATTCCTCAACTTCCCGGCTTCACATCAAAATGAAACATATCCTATTTTACCCCGTCACCAGGTGCTATGCATTATCCTAAATCCCATCGAAATTCGGACAGCTGTTTCTGTTCATCTGGACAGACACAAATTTTGAAAAGAGTTAATTCGTTTTCTGTTGGTCATTATTTCCTGAAGCTATTTGGACTGTGCAGAGTTTGTTGGGCTCAGCCTTGGCGCACAGCAGTGGGTCAGGTCTCCGTGCCAGGCGCCGGCCCGAACAATCGATGCCCACCAGTCACAAACAGTTCACCTGCTGCGAATTAACACTGTCACACCCGAAGTTAAGTTATTACCAGTTTATGCAATCACCATACAAATTTCATGAATAACTCCATGCGGTTACTCCACAACTTATCTTTTCACTGCATTCATCTAATATTATATTCTTTAACCTTATCGCAGTAGTGTTTAGCCTCGCTTGTCTCAAAAAAGCATAAAATAAAACAAGACAATGATGCAAATATGCAAAAATCATCGGTAAAAATGTTAAGAGAGTTCAACTAGTAAGTCAAACTAAAAAAAAAATTAATTAACGTTGGTTTGATCCTCCCGAAGACAGAAAAATAATTATATAATCCATTGTGTCAGAGGTAGGACGGCCAGATCGTTTCCTCTGGGACCTACACTTAAACGTCCTGACATAGCTCATATGGTCAACACATCTCTTAAAGATTCCTGTTCCCGCCGAGATTTAAACGCAGAACCAGACCATGAACTTCTGAAAGAAAGCGTCTTAACCACTGAGCTTAACTAGTATAAAACTATTATAAAAGGAGCAATCCAAACGAGTTTCTGATCCGACAGTACCACTACACCAACTTAAATGTTATTTCTCCTAATAGAATTCATATTTCGATTGCGCAGCAAAATATCCAATACCTTTGGAGGTACTACGACGGCACCTGAACGCGATGGGCTACATTTTTCAAGTCTCCAGTGAGAGACGACGAACGAAATACGTGTAATTAACAGTAAGTTATATATATATCATACTCTTACAAGTCTCTCTAACCTACTAAACCTGGGCCCTGATCCTGCACAAATAGAAATGGGGTTCCTGAGAGCTTCAGTAAGGTATAAGCCACGCTTAGTGAAATCCCATCTACGAACGATTTCAATAGACTCCTAATAGCCAAGTCAGCTCTAATGCAGCACCTCAGTCTCGACGATTCACTCCTAACAGTGTGGTTCAGCTGTAGCCAATCATAGACCTGCTCCAGCTCCACCATTGTATATTGAGTCTCCTTCATCAACTTCTTCAGTTTATAGCTATAGCTCGCAGATAATATTAGTACTATTCCCCGCACCTTCCACTCCTTAGAGAAACCTCTCTATTACCTGACATAATGTTGCATTTAGGCATGAAATACTTGTAACCTGGTAGCCTGTGCTTAACTGATCCTCTATAATGACTAATATCTAGCAACAGAAACCGTTTCTGTCTAGCCTTTCCTTGCGCGCCACTATTTCTAAAGGCCTGCTGCACCCACAACTACTTGAGATTGTCCCCCTCCCCCTCCCCGGTCTGATATCTCTGCCTCTCCATAATTTCTGAAGCGAGTGCAACTTTGTTCCCAACCACCCTTTCTTCCTCCTCACAATCTTTCCCCTCTGCCGCTATAGGCCAACCCTGAAAGCCCTGCTCGCTTCACACATCCCCCTTATTGTTCCTCCCATCTTCCCACTCTGATATTTTCCTATCCTTTAACCAAAGTCGAAAATACCATGGCATGGCCTCAATTACTTTCACTTTCCCCTCTCCAGTACACCTACCTTAGTGAAACAACTTCTAACACTACCTGCAATTTACACCCTTCCACAAGACCCCCAGACATAATTTTCCCAAATGATTCAAGCAGCCAAAATCAATTAAATATTTAATTTCTTGATTCCCTTCACAATTTTTTTTCCCTTACTTAATGTTATAAATCCAATAAATATAACTTACATTTATGAATTTCAGATTAAAACTACTATAGTACTATGTAAATAACACTAATCAGATATATTAAAGTGTTAAAATACCAAGGAAATGTAACTTCGCAAATCGCAACTCTGTTGGTCGAATCGGATCGTGACGTCTAGGTACACATTCATATTGTAAACGAAGGCATAGTTACTGGGTGTTTTTATCATTTTGTTATTGTGTTTACGTTTTATCGTAATTTATCGGCATAATTGGTGAAATATTGCATTCTTCCGAGAATACTCATCTAATAAATAGTAAATGGAAGTGTGTTTGTAAAACAATCTCCTAAAAAACGATGTTTTCAGATGAAAACGTATTTTGCATCAAATCCAAATTCTAGTCACTGACGTCGGAGGAATGAAAGCTGCAAGATAATTAAATGTTAGATATACTGAAGAACAAAAGAAACTGGTATAGGCATGTGTATGCAAACACAGAGATATGTAAACACTCAGAGTACGGTGCATATATAAGACAACAGGTGTCTGACGCAGGTGTTAGATCGGTTACTGCTGCTACAATGGCAAGTTATCACGATTTAAGTGAGTTTTAACGTGGTGTTATAGTGGGCGCATTAGAGATGGGAAACACCATCTACGAGGTAGAGATGAGGTGAGGATTTTCCCGTACCACCATTTCACGAGTGCAGCGAGATTATCAGGAATCCGGTAAAGCATCAAATCTCCGACATCGCTGTGGCCGGAAAAAGATCCTGCAAGAACGGGACCAACGACTACTGAAGAGAATCGTTCAACGTGACAGAAGTACAACCCTTCCGCAAATTGATGCGGATTTCAATGCTGGGACATAAACAAGTGTCAGCGTACGAACCATTTAACGAAACATCATCGACATGGGCTTTCGGAGCCGAAGGTCCACTCGTGTACCCTCGCTGAGTGCACGACCCTGTTTGTCAGCAGCGGAATGTTCAAGCTGGTTGAGGCTCTGTAATGGTGAGAGGCGTGTGTAGTTGGAGTGACAAATACGTACGCATCCTGCCTGATCACTTGCATCCATTCATGTCCATTGTGCCATTCCGACGGACTTGGGCAATTCCAGTAGGACAATGCGACGCCCCACACGTCCAGAGTTGCTACAGAGTGGCTCCAGGAACACTCTTCTGAGTTTAAAAACCTCCGCTGGCCACCATGCCTTGCAATGTGCCGTTAAGAAGAGATCTACACCCTCTCGTACTCTTACGGATTTATGGACAGCCCTGCAGGATGCATGGTGTCAATTCCCTTCATCACTACTTCAGACATTAGTCGAGTCCATGCGACGTCATGTTGAGGTACTTCTGGGTGCTCGTGGGGGTCCTACACGATATTAGGGCTCTTCAGGGTATTTGGATTATTAAAGTTTTTACGCTTTTAGTGAATTAGTTACATATTAGATACACTTATTGTGCATCAAGGGACACGCCAGAGTAACCAACAATGAAATTGCTGACAATGTAATTCATATATAGGTCTAGTATATTAGCGGAGTCTGCGGTAACGTTTAAATGCACCCCGGACAAGAATAACAACTGATAGCTTTTGTTACAGGTAAGACACGAGGAATTATATTGCCTGTTATTTTATAACCATTTTACTAAGTTAATCAATTGCAAGGAAATAACTTGCCAGAACATACCGTTCATCCCGTCATGTTTGACGAACTTTGAAGCAAGTAACATAATAAAGTAGCAGAAAAGCATTTTTTCCAGAAAATCGTTGTTTGAAAATGAAGTCCTCACAGGTGTACCTCCGCATTGTGTTTTCACCCGTGAGGGCTTCATTGCACTCATACACCAGGAAAGTCTACATTCTTACATAATTTTTTCATGTTTTCTTTATAAGTTTATTGTTTTGGTGTTTTTTCAATTTAAATAGGTATTATTTTTTACTTTATTTCATTTTCGTCTTTTCTATATTTTTATGTCGTCAAGAAGCATTTTAAACGAAAAACGTAACATTGAGATGATCAATTTTTTCTTGTTTCTGTTTATTTCCGTTAAGTGGTGGGGCTTAAATGGTTGAAAATAAAATAATGTACGTAACGAAAACAGGTTCGCCTCCTAACCAAATTTCAATGGCTATTGGCAAGGCATATTAGGTAGCAATTGTTAATATACTAGCCGAAATTACATTTGCTATATCTGTTAGAAGTAATGAGATTTGTTTTAAAGTTGAAATAAAATAAAATTAAAAAAAATCAAGCTCAACAATTTATGCAGAAAAAAATAAATAAAAATATCTGATACTGCGGGCATTTAAGCCCGGGTCAGAAAATTAGGAAGCGGACTCCTTACCGCCTACACCACGCTGACTCTAGGTAATAATATGCCAAATTTTTTGATTAAAAGACATTTGTGGGTTTTTTTATTTTTTGGATAGACACATTTGAAGAAACGACGGTACCACAGACATATCATTATCAGCCAGTTCAATCATTAAATGATGCGGCCTTTTAACGTCATGAGTTCAGGTAGACATATACCCTTCAACATACATACAAGAGATTAAAATCCGCATTTAAAATATCTGATATCTCCTTTGTGGGCTTTAAAAGGTTCGTAGTTGCTTTGGATTAAGCTTGAATAAGAAATGATTTGAAAAATATACCTACTAAACTTTTGTTGATAAGAATTTGAAAAGGTAACGAATAGCTATGTATTATAACGAAATTAACATAACATTAAACATTATGTACTTACATTAAAATGATTTTCACGACAATATAAGCAACTAGTTAAAGATTCTTTACATCTTCTCATAACTATACAGCATTTTTTCTTACATTTGCATCTCGCGGAACATAAAAATACACTTTATCAGGTGCATTTCTAATCGCATTTTTGCACATAGGTATAATACGGTAATTATAAAATTGTTTTCGACCTCCTTCCATATCGAAATTAGTTATAAAATATAAAACTTTTGAGATATAACACTCCACAATATAAAATACGTCAATATAGTCGTGTACAATGACGTCACGGTGCAGCGCGCCAAACTGGCGGAGTTTAAATCGTCGGAATTGGATTGCAGTTTTAAAATATATTTTTCGATGTAAAATGTTAACATTTTCATCAATATTATATTTTTTAGGTTATATAACAGTGTAAATAATTGATTTAAAATATAAAAAATAATACATGCATATACACTATTGTCGCGGAAGATTAACATTATTGTCCATTAGAATTCTGAACAGTAGATGCAGCTCTAGTGTATATAATGTTTTATCCCCCTTCGTAGTAGAGAACAAATGGGAGATACTCAAAACAATTACTGTGATTCATCAAAATCTTTCTTCTTCAAAGGATCAATTGCTGTCATTTTTTCCAAAGTTGTGAGCATACACCAGACCAAAAATGGCATTGTTTATATATTTATTCCAACACAAACTATTTCATATTCAAGTCTTCCATGATAACTAAAACAAAAAGTAACATTAACAATTTCGATACAAATAATCACTGAAAACAACGGCAAATAAAACTGATTTTAAAAAATAAAAATAAAATAATTACGAGGCGAGTAAGTAATTGCTAGGGACCGTGGCACTCACGTGTGGAGGAGCGGGTGGCTTCGCCCCTGCCGCAGTTCTGTGTCGCACTGGCGGCTACCAGCCCAGTAGTTGGCACTACAGCCACCGCGCGGCGCTGCCTCGGCGGCTCATCTCTATGGACACTGCTTCCAAACAGAATGCTTTCAGTAGCGCTCACTCTCCATCTCAACCCGTATTAATAAAGACGGTGGAAACATGCTCATTTATGTTTGAGCTTAAGTAGACAGGATGATATCAATAACGAGATCCTCAAATGAAATAACCAAAATTTAGAGTGAATAGTTCTTATTCTTGAGGCATTTTAATTTGATCGTATCTTCATGTCTGAAGTTGTCTTCACTATAAAGCTGTTTGACTCATTATGTTTATGGATAGCGTACGTTAACTTGACTAGCTTATCTACATCGTACCAGTTCTCAAAACTGTGGACCCTAGCGTGGTCTGCTCGAAAACTCACCTCTCCGTGCATTTAAGATCATAAGATAAGAGGGAAGAAAGAAAACGTCAAGTCGATTACTTTCCCAATCTTATTCATACCATAATTTCAGTCAGAAATGGAAGTAGTGGAGACCGTAAGCTGGCGTATATTGTCCTAGTTATATTACAACGATTCACTTGGAATTATTTTTTCCGTGTGGCTTTACGCGTCATTGACATCGAGGTCGACATATTGTCAGACAATAAGGATTATGACAGGAGAGGACTGTAAACAGCTGAATGCCAGCATAAACAGAAGATAAATGCCAAGAAGAGCTGATTAGGCATACAAAGGTTTTAAAAAATGTTTATGATTATGGGGCAAGAGAATAAGGAATTGGAATAAATTAGTAAGGAATGTTCTGAATAATTTTCCAATCAAACGTAGAGAATTTAAAATTAAAATTTGTAAAAGTCAAAATTAGGTGGGTAGGAAAATTTCACTCAAAGAATATAAAACAAAAATTAATTTATAAAATGGAAATTTGGTGTGTATGCAAATTACCATCAGTGTATGTGCTCCACTGCAATTTTATTAAAGTAATTTACCGGTAAGTGGTTACAGACCTATCTCTGGCTCAGCAAAGACAGCTTCATTTTATTTGTAACAATGCATGACTTCCAAAAAACTATAAAATATCATATACATACTTACTTACATCCTCTTCATGGATAGGCCAAAAGCCTGTTCCGACCTCATTCTTCCGACCATCTCTTCCTAGGTCTTCCCTTCTGCCTGTGGGATGGTACTCCAGGGTAAGTTTAGGAAATCTGTAATTTCCCATCCGTAGAACGTGGTTCTTCCAGTTATCCCTTTTCTGGGTAATTCTATCATTTAGCGGGGAGATATTCAGTTGTTCCCTTATTTTCTCATTCCTCGTCCTATAATTTAGGGAATACCCTTTTACTGACCTTAAAATCTTCATTTCAGATGATTGAATTTTGTTTTTTATTGTGTTTTATTTACCCATGTTTCACTGCCATATAGCAGAGTCGGTACTACCATTATTTTAAACTTGAGTTGAGTCTCCTCTCATGCTTTACCTTTCAGTGTTCGTCCAATTGTTCCACACATATACTGAAATCGGTGAAGTTTCTTCTTCATCTCGTTATCCTCATTAAAAGATAATTCACATCCAAGATAAGTAAAGCTGGAGACTTGTTCTATTGGCTGATTGTCTACCACTATTTTAACTCTGATAGGATATTTCCCTTGCCATGCCATAACTTTAGTTTTTGCACGAGACAACTGCAGATTGTAATCTTTGCTGATAATGCTTAGTATATGAATTGCTTTTTGAAGTCCATCTTCATTTTCCTGGAGGATAAATTGGTCATCTGCAAACAACATAGTGTTTATATATGTGTTGTTGCTTATTTTTATACCAGGATGGACATTTTATTTCAATTTCCTAACTAATTCATCTATACGTATATTTAAGAGTGTTGGAGACAGGCTACAACCTTGCCGCACTCCTTGGTTAATCGCTATTTCTTCTGTAATTTTCTTTCCATTTTCTAACTAAGTCATCTATACATGTATTTAAGTGTGTTGGAGACAGGCTAAAACCTTGCCACACTCCTTGGTTAATCGCTATTTCTTCTGTAAGTTTATTTCCTAGATCCTTCTATTCATATCTTGAATAACTTTTATTAAATGTTCTGGATATTCATTTCTTTGCATTATTTCTCACTGTTTTTGTCTATTTACTTTATAGAACGCCTTTTCATAATCTATAAAAGCAATTAAACTCTTTAAATTAAACTCTCCTTTCCAGTAGTTGTTTAAGGCAAAATATATTATCTGTGCAGGATCTTCCTTTCCTAAACCCACATTGTTCTTCTAATAGGAGTGCACCTGCTATTACTTTGAGTCTGTTATTTATTATTTTTGCATATATTTTGTAGCACGTATTTAATAAACTAATTCCTCGATAGTTATAACATGAATTCCTATCTCCTTTCTTAAACAGTGAAATAACTTTGGCCTTCTTCCATTCTTCTGTGATGATTCTCTTTTTCCAACACATATTAATTAAGTGTAAATATCTAAATTTCAAAATCATTCCCCCATATTAATCAATTATAAATTAATTGTATCTAGTCCAGGAGCTTTTCTATTTTTAAATGATCTTAGTGCTGCATCAACCTCCTCTATGTCTATAAGATCAATTTCTTTAGTATCCTCATGGTCAATTCCTATTTCCTTTTCTTCCTCTTTATAATTACTATTGTACCATAATTTTTGTAGTACTTTATCCATGCCTCTTCTTCAATTACCATTAACTTAGCACTTTCCTTTTCATCTTTGTTAAGATGTTTCATAAGTTTATAAGCCATCTCTTGTTTACCATTGACATCATCTTCTATTGAACTGATTAATCTGTCCCATGACGCTTGTTTAAACTTCTTTGTTGTTGTCTTAGCAATATTTCTTCTTCTTTTATATTCATTTTGACTTTCTAGGGTTCGATCTTGTATCATTTTTAGATAAGACTTTTACTTTTGTTTGACGGCTTCTGCAATTTCTTCATTCCACATTTTAAGTCCAGTTTTTCTTCTAAATTTCTTTTTCTTGCCAACGGCTTCATAAGCTGCTTTCAGTATTGATGAAGCTATAGTTTCCCATTCTTTGTTGATATCATTATTTGTAGGATTTTCCAGAAAGCGCTGTTGTAATCGGCTTTGATATAGATGTCTTATTCCTTCGTCTTTTAAAAGGTAGGTCTTAAAAACTTCTTGATCTTTTTGTAAGTTTTTATTCATTCTTTTCCTCCATTTAGCAAGTATTTGCAACGTCATATGTGGTTGGTTGGGGCTTTAGATTAATTAAAGTTCGTCGATGCAGCAGTGAAGCTATACTGATTAACGCAATGTACAATGCTTTTCTCCACTACTTATCACTTATAATTAAAAGGTTCGGTTTGCCGTGCGGTCGCCAGTCTGCCGATTTTGCTAATTGGATAAACTAATTGAATTGCAGTCACAGAAAACAAGCAAGAAACTACTGAGAAATACACCCACGTTTCAGCTTTCACAGTTCACTCAAATTTATTCATCTGAAACTACAAAATCTCTAAGCAAGCCAGCAGACACTAAAAAAACTAATCTTCTTCACCAAAGAATGCAGATTCGAGTATAATTAAAGTTGGAAACATTTAGTAGAAGCCCCGTAATTAATTATTACACCATCGACATGGTCCAACTCAGCAGCGGTTCACCATACACAGTTTATATGAAATCATTTCACTCAGGACAACCTTCATAGTCCAAAAAATGCCTCAGCAATGTCCAAACAGTGTTTTATACCTCGGAACATCGGTTAAGCGGCACACACACGCACGCAGTCCCGGCAAGTTAGCTCTCGTTGGCCGTTACTTACTCGACCGTCGACATTACAAGACTGTTCCAAAGCATGCTAGACAATCGCCCAACGCCGAAGACGTTATATCTACCTCTCAGATCACAATCTACACTAAAAATATACCCGTAATTTCCATGGTTATGTTACATATTCTTATTTTTGATATAACGAGATAGTGATCTGTATACATATCAATACCTCTATGTACACTGGTGTCTACAACATCTGGACCTATTTTTTTATTAACCATTACGTAGTCAACGATAGACCTTTTTCCTCTTGCGTCCATGTAAATTTATGGATATCTTTTCTTTTTTTTAAATGTATTTGTAATCCTTAACTGGTTGAAGGACGCAAATTCTCTCAGCAGTTTCCGATTTTCATTTAATGAGTATTAGCCTTTATTCCCCATTACCTCCGGAATTGGGCTATTTCCTCCGTGAGGATTAAAATCGCCAGCCAGTATTAGGAAATCACTTTTATTAATTTTGTTTATCACCACTTAAAGCTGTCCATAAAATTGTTCAGATTCTTCTCGTTTGTTTTCTTCTGGGGCATATATGGCGATCAAGGTTAGGTTGCCTCTCTCTACTTTCAATCTTAGAGTCAGAATCCTTTCACTTATCATAGTGTAACTGACAATTTTATATTTCCATTTCCTATCCACTAATATTGCTACTCCTGCTGCAGCTCTCTTCTCTCTTGCCATTCCACTGTAGATCATTGTATATTTATCTATTTCTTCTGTTCCCTTCAATTTCTTTTTTGTTTCTGTAATTACAGCAACATTGATCCCCATTCTAGCTAACTCCCTGTCCAGATCATATTCTTAATTATTTATACCTCTCATATTCCACGTTCCTATTTTCAAATTATCTTTGATTCCGAATCGTTTGTCCTTTGACCTCGGCTTTGTTGTCCTCATAAGGTCCATCCGGATTTCCTTACTTTGAGCTTTATGAGTAATATATGTTTTTATGTGGAAGAGTTTACCAGCCATTCGCAAAACCCCCATCCTGGAGGACCAGGGTTTTATTTCAGGGTTTTCCTTCCCTTAGCCAGAGTGCCCCAGTTTTAAGGCGCCGGGGGCTCGCCTTCCATCCTCTCCCGTTAGCTACACTCGAAAGAGTGCATTGCCAAGGGGCCACGCGGCTTTCGCCTTCGTGGAAAATATCATATATAATATATAATCATCTTATAACGTAAGGTCAGCCATTGATACCGGTTAAAAGAAATGTTGTGTGGTCAGATGAGTCACGATTCGAGTTGGTAAGAGCTGATGGTAGAGTTCACGAGGCCACCTTGTCAGGAAGCCACTGTGATCTCAGCGAGAGGCCACGGACCTAGCGGGGAAAAAACGCGAATTCGAAATCCTGCAAATATTGCCACACTGAAGTGTTTTCCCGCGCGTGAAAAACACGCCTGGCTACGGCCACACTGGCGAGTTTTCACACAGAGACCTAGTGGGCCACTCACTACAGCGTGGAATTTTCAGAAGGAGCTTCCACAGAAACATAAAAGACGGCAAATTGGGTCAGCGCGCTTGACTTTATACAGAGATTAGCACTAACCCTCCGACCTTTATTTAAAAAATGTCTCACAGGTAGAGAGTAGTATCTGTCGGTAAAAATACCTGCTGATATCACTGACTGGGTTACAAGTGGTGGAATCTGCACGCTTTCCAAGACTGATATGTAGCTTTTACCTCTGTTAGTTGTACATCTACGTCATTACGTTCGTATTCACGGTAATATGTGAGGCAGAGTATTTGACACCAATACAAGACCTTTACCATACTCTGACACGATCCTAGACTGGAAAAAAGTATAAGGCAATGTGCATAGTTATGCACAAAAAGAATCCGTTTGTTGAAGTGTACGAAGTGAAGAGCTTAGTTATTTATATGAGTGATTCCCTCAAGTATAAGCAACATGAAATGGGGATTTGCACTTAACTTCGGTCGTAGGCATACCTAATTCAAGACTGCGAATTATTAATTTTGGATCACTTTAACGCACGAACAAAAGGAGATAGTGTACAAAACCCAACCTTCACCTCGGACTGCTGTTGCGATGAGTCGCAATGGACTGATTGACTTTTTAGACAAAGCACAGAAAAGAGCCACTCAATTTGTGATTGTCATAGTTCTTACGAAAGCATAACATAATTGCTACATAGATTGGGCTGGGCAGACGATGCAGGTTTGCAAAAATACAGTGCCCACTTTCATTTCATACCAATGACAGGAGAGACAAGATTATAGAACTAAGGTATCATACTGATGCTTATACGAATTATTTCTTCGCTCGTGTTATTTGAGTTTAAGACAGTTGTAATAAGCCAGAAAAAATAATCAACTTCTTCTTCACCTCTGATGAGTTTTGACATGGTCAAATCGTAAACTTTGATGTTTACAGCCTTGGAGCTGGTACGGGAAAGGCTTTGTTAACTATATCACAAATATTTTCTAAGTGTGCACAAGAACTTAGTCTGGAGGGTTTGCAAATACGCTTGGAAAAAAATTACAGGTTGACTGGTTTGACATCAGTGGAGAGATTGACACGTAATCACATCAGAAATGTCTGTAAGGAAAGAAACTGATATTCAAATAGGCAACTTTTCTTTAGCCAATGATATTCATGTGAATCTCAGTTAGTGAGCATATTTCAGATGAAATGGGCAATGGAGATCAAATCAATGCACAGAGTATAGATTAATTTTTGTTGGGAGAGATTAATTGCTTACCTCAAGATTCGTCGAGGTTACACACACATACATCAGAAGATCGCTTCAATGCCTCTTTGAGTTTAAAAATTGGCTGGATTCACGTTGAACGTCTCTTCTGTTTCATTGCACCTAATTTGATACATCCTTTATAATATTAGAAATGTAGCCGAAATTCGTGATTTATCATTAATGATGTTAACTATTAATTATAATGGATTGTAACGAATCCATTTCTAATCCAACACGACGTGGAAAAGTTGGTATGTTTTCTGCATCTTTATCAGTGAATGAATTTTTAGTTAGGAGAACTATGTGGGAGGAAATAGAGGACTATAACCAGGAATAAGGGAGTAAAGCCAGGGGCTGAAATAAGCTGCGCAGTAATAAACTCAAACAGTGAAAATTTCACATGTAAAAAAATGATTCCAGGTACCGTTGGAGTTGTGCGGAATATTCTATATAATTCTAGGCTACTAATTTTGAAGGGAATAACGTATATGGAATGTTGCTGTACTGTACCGCAATGTGATTGATTAATAGTATGTATATTGTAATAACACGGTGACACGGGAACAGAACTGTCCTGTGAGTAATACACGCTAATGTGGACTTTTTTTTTTTTAGTAAAATCGTAACGGTTCTCGCTTAATCAAATGCGAGAATATTTCACAAAATCAGGACAAAACAGATACTCAGAGAATCGAATCATCTGTATCTTATTTATTTATTCAATTACAACAAATCAAGCTGGTTTTATAACTTCTCGACGTGGAAGCAAAAATTTTGATTTTCGTTTTGAAAATACGTAATGTTAACGAGTTATCTGGATACATGAAGTGTTCCTGCCTAAAAAATAGACATATATAATAACTATATTCACATCATAATAAGTTCACCTTATTTCTGTCATTTATTATTCTTACAGCGAAGGTTGTGATGTTTTCGGAACTTAAGATAAAGATACTATGGAACAGATACTCACCTAATTCTTTAATGTTTTAGGAATACGTTGATAAACGGAAATCGACCATTATACAATATCATTCATTTATATCTTTTCTTCAACCAAGGATAATATTTTACTGTGATGAAATATTTCAATGTACCTTGCTGTCGACAGCAAATACAGAGATGTTTACGCTTTTGTAATAGATAAAATAATTTCCTCGTCTTCGTACAAATACCTGTCACTGCCCCTAACGTCCAAATTCCTCACCTGCGCTCTGAATAACTCCACGGTTTAGAAACAGATAATGGCTAGGAAAATAATTGTCGCCGACCAAGCGACCACGTTCCAGACCGATGACGTCACTCGCGTGTTGACACACCGGAAACTATTTGTAGATCGCTAATGCATTTCGATAATGGCAAACAGGCACCAGGCGGAAATACCGAAATATTTCTTTCTGCACGCTTTTGTAAAACTTAATGGCTTGGGCAAATACTTGTCGCATTGAGACAACGGAAAATATCTGTGGATTTACACAAGACGAGCACTTAATGGCTTGGCGAATACCTTTGACCGAGGGCGCGTGTCGAAACAAGTTCAGCGAGACGTCATGCGAATTGCCAGATGTCTCGAGCTATGTGATATAAAAATATAGAGACTCGCGTGGCGGAGTGGAATATCTGTGGCTGGCGCATGCGCAGATGAAGCTTTTCGTGACATGCGCCGGACGGTGCTACCACCTAGCGGCAGGCAAAGCACTTAAAACTGTGATGTCACGCGGACGAGTGTTATCTCTTTGGCTTGTGCAAATAGCGTTTTTCGCCAACTCATCCTTACCCCACTATTACTTTTTTTTAGGAAGCATCCCGGCATTTGCGGAAATCATGGAAAACCCAAATCTGGAAGCCCGGATAGGAATTCAAACCAGCGACCTCCCGAATGAGAGGCCAGAGCGTTAACTACTCATCCACCACGATCGGTCGAATGGGTCACCCCATACTGGGAAACGCCTGCTGCATTTCCTCTTAATTTGTTATCATGTAATGCTACCAGCATGTATCGTGGTCTCACTTTAATTTTCATTAAATTGCTATAGTCCTTTAGGTTTTTTCCGCTATTGTATGAATGCGCAATAGTGACACCAAAAACAATGACGCAGCTATCAGCTCCACAAAACTTACTGAAAATGATATGTTGCACATGCAGAACATAACGTGGAGCATCTTGTGGGTACAGGAAAACTGCACTGTAGCTTGCTTAGAATGCGATGGTAATAACTGTACTAATCCTTCACCTATCATCCAAATTAATGATGTTAACCACTACGACGATATTGTGGATAATTGATTCAAAATTTATCGATTTTTATATAATAAAATAATAAATATTTATTTTCTTCTAAAAATTTCGTCTTTATTTTATTAATAATGTATATTTTATCTATTCTTTTCTTTCTTTGGTTCAAAATGTATACGATTTTGAGCAATTTCCCTTAATACAAATTTTAAATTATCAATTATTTTATTGTAAATCTGTTATTTTAGCTGCAAAATTATAAATTAAGATTAAAACTACTGTGCGAATATCATTTATTATGTATAAAATTAAAATCTTTACTGCAATTTTTTCTTGATTTTTTTTTTTCATTTCTCAAGTAATAAATTGTTGTAATTAAAAGCGGCATATTTTGATGGGTTAACGTTTTTGTTTAAGCTTTTAACAATGCAATCGAAAAGACTTTATGAATATGCATTCAGATGACCTGGGTTCGAGTTTTTTTTATTTTTATGTCTTCTGGCACTCCACTTTCTTCAGGTTATTTACATCGTGCAGTGTGATAAATGATCGTTGCGTGATTAAGCTGCCGGCCCTGTTGCTGTGCTCACTGCTCAGCGCCTGACACGACACGAACAAATTTTCATCATCGGCAAATTGGGAGAGGTGGTGGTGCGCAATACCTAAACTCCAGATTGTGCACTCAAGTCCAAAATTAAATGAAAAACCTCTCCGCAAGGAAAAGGATCAAGGGTGTACCACACACTTGACGGTGATTCGTCGGAGACCCTAATGTAATTCAGTAGCCTTTTCCTTCAGCACTCAAACAACACACTCCACCAAAGTAGAACATAAAACACATTACACCTGGATATGAAGACATGGGGAAAAACATCACACTCAAAATTACTCTTCCATGACTGCCTGGATCGCCGTCCGTAGTTATCAGCATCTTTATACGATTTCTCTTTGCATCCACCCAAAGGAGTACGCACTAAGTTTTCTGATGCTTCTACTGCACTGCGTTATGTGTGAAACTGGTCATGGTTCGTCACTGCTATATTAGACATAACGGAATAAAAACATTCGGATGCTATTGTGTACCCGGCAGAGATAGGCAGACAGCGCCACAACGTAGTCAACCAACCCGACAGGCGCGTCACACTGGTTGCTTACAGTGTTATGTTTGAGCGCATCGTTTGCGTAAGGTAGTTGTGCACGCTATATCTCTAAGGCCTTTGTTTTCATTGCGTACTAACAAAACATAAGATAGTAGCTTCTTTTAAGTTGAATGATCGACTAATTTGCTTACGAAAATTAAAGCCGCAAAAAGACGATTAAATATCCGTCCGTCCGGATAAAACACACCCAGTACGCAACTGGATTAATAATATTTAATTAAATTGCAATGGAGCGCAGCCTCCGGTGACTATTTCCCTACCACCCATCTTCCCTGCACTCATACACATTTGCCCTCGGCAAATTTTAACTTTAAATTCTTTCAATGTTTTTGGTAAATTATTCATCATTTCTCTTGGTAACTTATTCCAATCCCTGACACCCATACCAAAAAAAGAGAATCTTCCTACACCTTTGAGCCTGAAATCGAGTGCCACCTTGTGCTCATGGTCATCTTTTCCCTTCCAACCATTACTTTTAATTCTTACGCCAATACCTTTCCATGCCTCATCACCAATATACGACTTGTACACTCACATGACCCTCTTCAGCCTCCTCCTGTCTAACAATGAATCCCATTCCAGCTCTTTTGTCATATCTGTAACTGATTACATTCTGCGGTAATTTCCAGAAACAAATCTTGCCGCCCTTTTTTTGCACCCTTTCCAACTTCTGTATTTGAGACTCCAAATGTGGGTCCCATACTACACTGCCATATTCAAGCAATGGTCTGGCCAAAGTTTTGTAACCCAATTCCTTTACTTCTCTCGTACATCCCCTCATCACTCTCTCAAACAAGTGCAAAATTTTGAAACCTTTTCCTATTACCTGACCTATGTGTCCTGTCCAGTTAAGGTTGTTATCAAATGATGCTATTTACATTTCAAGTCTTCAACAAGCAATTCTTGCCCCAACTTATAATCATAATCAGCCTTTAGTTTTTTATTTGTGTATCTAATAAGCTGACTCTTCTTTGCATTTATCTTCATCCCATGTTAACCAACCCAACTAGATATCCTGTCCAGATCACCCTGCAACTGTTTACTATCGTCTACCGCTTTGATCCTTTTATATCATTACATCATCTGCAAACAATCTAATTTCTGAAAGTAAACAATCTACACAATTATTCATTAGAATAATGATTAGCAATGGTCCCAAAACACTACCTTGTGGCAATCCCATTTTTACTTTCACTTCTTTTGATACTGCATTTCCCACCCAAACTTTCTGTTTTCTACCTTTCAAAAATTCTTCTACCCAGCAAATCACTTTGTCATACACTCTTTAGCTTATTTACTACCATTTTATGGCTCACTCTGTCAAAAGCCTTTGAAAGATCTAGTACTACACTATCAATTTGGCCTCCCTTGTCCGTTTCATCTGAAATATCTTGTTTATATCCCACCAACTGAGATTCGCATGGATTATATTTGCATTTGTACATCTTTCTTTTGTCAGGACTGTACAGTTCATAGACATCGAGGTCTTTAGGGCCGGGGTAAGATTGGTGAGAGGAAACTGGTATTTTGAAGGGACCGTAGTGCCGCGCCATCCGCGTGGGGTGATTTTGGAGAATCGTTGATAATCGAACCCGCGTCCTCCCATTAACAAACAGCCCATACACCAAGCTTGGCTTCTGTATACCTATTAAATTTCTTGTTTAATTTCAAGTCTGCTTATTTCTTTAACGTGCTCTATAATATATAGATCTAGGCCTTGCCAAACAAACAAGAAAGTTAAATAATCTTCATTTGACGGAGTTACGAGATTCAGCCACAAACCAGTCGTATATTGTTAGTTTAAAGGCAACAGAATGCACAGAACTGTGGAAGTCAAATTTACAGATACGAAAAATATATATACGAGATATCTGACACATGCAAATATCGTTATCTGTACTATCTATTGCTGTAAAATTTTCTAAATTGGATTAAACCACCAGAGAACTGTTACTTCGAAACTGAACATGAATTATTATCCCAGCAATATAATTAAGGAAACAGAACTACTCACTGTGAAAATATTATTATGAGAGGATCTGAGGGTTCCAACACATCTTGAAATATTTATGTTGCGTGATTAATAAGTTTCTCTTTTGCTTAAAGTAAAAAGCTCTGATCTGGAACTGTAAAATGTTTGTTTACAGTTCTATTTTCTAATATCCTTGCAGTTATCTGATCCCTCCCTAGGTTGATTTACACACGGCACTGGTGAAGGTAAACGCGCTCTATTCTCCCTTCGGCCACTCTGAAGGCATGTCCACACTGGGGTACATTCAGCAACTTTTAAAATAGTTTTGTAGCATTAAGTCATAACACACAAAGTGTACCCACTGTTACAGCAATGTTGCATGTTGTCGTCACTTGTTGTGCATCTCTTCAACTGATAGCAACATACTGTCCACACTAAAGTAATGTATGCGTTCAGTTGAATTCTGACAAGATAGACGAAATCTGCAGCAGCTTTTATAATTTTGAAGCAAGATTCACGAAAATGAAAGTTTAAATGTTAGGTTCGTCCAAGTTTCAAAGAAAGGGCAAAATATGGTGGAAATGAATTGTTTTAGATTTAAGAATAGATTACCTTCTTTTAGGAAAATTTAGAACTGATGGTTGTTTTACAAAATACGGAATTCTTGCTACGAAAAATTTATAAGAAAAGCAGATACTGATTGTTCCAGATAATTTTAAAATACTTTCTTCGTTCTCTGAAAAACTGGGATACTAGGTTTTGATTCACCCTCCCTCCCTTTCCTTTCTCGTGAGATCGGTACCCACAGCTGCATCATTTTTACTCTCCCTGCATTTACTTCTATTTTTTGAATTTCAACGATATGGATATTCTCTCTAATCGTGAATTAAATTTAGACATTTCTCTGCATTCCACTTAAACGCGATGCTCGTGACTATCTATAGTCAATGTACAAGTCTCAACTAAAAAAAAAAAAATCAAAATTGAAAGCAATCTCGACAAACGTTTTACAATGCTACGCATTATCCTTATCATTGATCTTTACCGCCAAAAACGAATTTATGCAACATACATAAACTTTTTTGCATTGCAACCTATTTCAGTTTCACAATGTTGCCCCAGTGTGCACACCGCTTAACGTCGACTTGAAACTTCGCGGTATAGGCTAAAGCAGCTTTTCTCAGCCTCTTTCAATCCGAGAACAAGTAAAAAGTCAAAAATGATTTTACGGACCACTAACTTATATGGGCCTATTTTTTCTTTCTATCTATATGTTATTAAAATGTGTGACATTGTACTATCAGAAAATAATAAATTTAAAAGTATCTTTTTAATTCCTATGGAAACACATTTATGATATTGAAAGTAAACTATTAAAAATTAATTATCTGTGAATAAGACTATTAACATTCAACAACAACAAAAATTTGTTCTGCCTGCAGATCATTCCCCCATTATGTGGACCACAGGTTGAGAGCTGCTGATATATTGTGTCAACTTCTCTGTTTCGACATGTACCTAATACAGACTGAAATGCATAAACAATTTAAGTGTGCTAATCTCTCCATTAATTTATCCACCACTGCTGTCGAACTGATTGGCCTATAATTTTCGACTATTTCTCACCCTTCCTTTAAGTGCAGGCACTACTATTGCACTTTTCCAGTCCTGTGGTAAGCAGCATCTAGACTCAAATAATATTTCAAAAAAGGTACAACGTCATATCCGGCTATCTTTAAGATATCTGTAGTAATATTATCTATACCAGCCCCTTTATGTTTTTTCAGCTTTCTTATTTCCTTCATGATTTCCTTAGGATGTATTTCAATTTTTTTGGTATCTTCATTTCTAATTGTGTCATGCTCATTCGAATTCCACTCTCCCACTTCTTTTAATTTAATCTAATTGCAATGGAGCACAGGCTCCGGTGGCAATTTCCCTACACACCCACCTACATTTGCCCTCTACAAATTTTTTCATTAAATTCTTTCAAAGTTTTCGGTAAATTATTCATCATTTCTCTTGGTAACTCATTCCAATCCCTGACACCCTTACCTAAAAAAGAGAATCTTCCCACACCCTTGTGCCTGAAATTGAGTGCCAGCTTGTGGTCATGGTCATCTTTTCCCTTGCATGCATTACTTTTCATACCTATTGCAATATCTTTCCATGCCTCATCGCCATGACCCTCCTCATCCTCCTCCTGTCTTGCAATGAATCCCAGTCCAGCTCCTTTATCATATCCGTCACTCATTGCATTCTGCGATAATTTCCAGAAACAAATCTAGCAGCCCTTTTTTGCACCCTTTCCAACTCCTGTATTTGATACGTAAAATGAGGGTCCCATACTACACTACCATATTCGAGCAATGGTCTGACCAAAGTTTCGTAACCCAATTCCTTTACTTCCCTCGTACATCCCCTCAACACTCTCTCCAACAAGTGCAGAACTTTGAAACCTTTTCCTACCACCTGTCCAATGTGTCCTGCCAATTTAAGCTCGTTATCAAAAGTAATGCCAAGATATTTACATTTCAAGTCTTCAACAAGCAATTCTTTCCCCACCTTATATTCATAACTAACCTTTTGTTTGTGTATCTAATAAGTTGACTCTTCTTTGCATTTATCTTCATTCCATGTTTACCAACCCAACTAGATATCCTGTCCAGATCACCCTGCAACTGTTTACAATCCTCAATTGTTTTGATTCTTTTATACAGCATTATCTCTTCTGCAAAAAATCTAATTTCAGATAGTAAACAATGAACACAATTATTCATTAGAATAATGAACAGCAATGGTCCCAATATGCTACCCTGTGGCACACCCATTTTTACTTCCACTTCTTTTGATACTACATTTCCTACCCTAACTTTGTGTTTTCTACCTTTTAAAAATTCTTCTACCCAGCGAATCACTTTCTCATCCACTCCAATGGTTTTTACCTTATTTACTACCATTTTATGGCTTACTCTGTCAAATGCCTTTGACGAATCTAGTGCTACACTATCAGTTTGGCCTCCCTTGTCCATTTCATCTGAAATATCTTTCATATATCCCAACTGAGATTCGCATGAATATCCTTGCCTGAACCCATGTTGCCTGCTTGAAAACCACTTATGTTGCTCACATATATTTCTGATGTGGTTGCATATCAATCTTTCCATTAATTTACTTACCACTGAAGTCAAACTGATTGGCCTGATCCATTGTCCCTAATGCTCTCATTAAACCAGTTACTTAAAATCTTTGCCTTTTTCAAATCCTCAGTAACTTCTTTTTCCATCCTTATCTATGTCTCAACACCCTCTTTTTCCGTCAGTTTTCTAACATAGTCATAGAAATTTCTAGGTGCATCAATCAATGGTCATCCTGCACTGACAATACTCTTCATAAAACCATCTTTAGCCACTTTCTTTGTTATTATAAAGTCATTGTTTAGTCGTATTAAATATTCCCTACTACCCCGCTGCCCCTCAACCCTGTTATGTTCTCTTACCATCCTCTTTAACCTCCTCACTTCCCTACTACAGTACACAGGTTCTCTACTTCTCTTTATTTTCTGCTTTGGAATAATTTTTCTTGCCCCTTTCTTATTATCTCCTTGAACTCTTCCCACCTTTAATTTACTGTACTTGTGCCTTCCTTTCCATTTGCTGAAATGTTCCCTGAAATATCTCTCCAAATTTGAATTCTGTACCTTTTTATAATTGTACCTATTTCCCTCTTCAATTTTGGATGCTGCTTCACTGAATCCTCTAATATTCATCAGAATTGCTTCATGATCACTTATTCATTCGATTACTTGGCAACCCACAAGGTGATCATCGGGCTTTGTTAGGAATATACCAAAAATATTTTGTCCCCTAGTGTTCTGCTCTACCACTTTTATAAATCCTCCTTCCCTTATTAAGGTATTTGCAAATCTCTGTTCCCTTGTGTTATTAATCTTATTTCCTACCCAGTTTACACCTGGTAAATTTAAATCCCCACCAATAATGACCATTCTATTTTCACCTTTGAAATCTGAGTATGAATTTAATTTCTCCACAAGAGCCTCATCTGTCATTCTTACACTGCGGTAATCAGCCAACACCCTGATTTTTTATTTTTTACTACGCCAGAAATCTACCACAACTAACTCATGGTCTTGATCTATGAACTGTGGTAGTTTTTGCTAACTAGTATGAAAACTCCTCCACCAGTTGCTCCTCTATCTCTGCAGTTCACTCTGTAACCATCACTGTCTAGTATTTCTTCTTTTAACAACTCTCTACCCCAATTATTACTTGTGGTTCATGTATTTCTATTAAGCTCATTAATGCCTTCAGCTGACTGTCTAAAAAGTAGCCCAAAAACACAAATACAAGAAAACCTGTAATTCGATTATGGTCCCTGTTACCAGTAAGCCAGCCTGTCCACACGTTTGCCCTCTTCTGCAAACATCACTCGAAATGTACAACATAGCCAATTACTTTCAGTGCGTAATTTGGAGCAAGTATTTGTGAGTGATAGTCACAGGGGTGTTGCGATTGCAGTAACAACCACAACATTCAGGTTAATTAACATTCTGCTGATGAGTTTGCAGACATCAGGCATGACAACAGAGTAGTAACAATATTTCTGAAATCCCACAGACAACTTTGTATTGTCAAGTAAAAGTTCATATTGATAATTAGAAAACTGTACAACGAGATAACTCTAAACTCTGTCAAATATTACTGAAAAAACTTTTATAGCTTTGGATTTTAAGCACATAATTGTTCAGTTTGCTTGAGTGAAGTGTGGATACTTACCACCATTGGTCAAAGAATTTTACTGTGAGCCATGCAAACATATAAGTGCATTTTTTTTTTAAGTCATCAACATTAATATCATTGGGGGAAGGAGAGGGTGGGGTGCAAGGAAATATAAGGAATTTGGCCATGGTCTTTTGGAGGAAACATCCTGATGTTTACCTGGAGTAATGAGAGATACCACAGACAAGAAAAATCCTGATAGTCAGACTGGGGATCAAATCCACGTTCTCCAAAATTTCAAGCTTGAACGTCAATTGCTCACCCACTAAACCGGCATAAACATTTTTCAGCTAATATAAAATGTAAGCAGTCATGAGTAGAGATAGTTTTGTGAAATAATTTTTAACAATATTTGCTGGGACACAGTGTAGCATAACGAGTTTCATAGATAAAATATAAAAGACTGAACGTTACCCTGACAAAAATTCACTGTCATGGGAACAAGAGAGTAACAAACGTTAGCGGGTGTATGAGTCGACACTAGTCAGTCAGTTATTGCTGAGAAAGGACCTTATATGTTCAGATACCTGACTTTTGAATGCAGCTTGAATAAATGACAAGGAATGATATGAAAGTTTGTTACTATTCAAATATAAAATATTAAGTTAATAAATTTGGAGATTCAAGTTCTATACAAATTAACTGCGCTGGCATGTACGAACTCTGTCCATGAAATTTGCAATGACTGCCTCACAAGACTTCATTTGCATGTTGCCATCTAATTTTCACCTTTAACTTTTGGATGTTTTGGTATTTATTTACATACTCATAATTCCAGATTAAAACCGAAGAAAAAATTGCAAGGTGTTAAGTCACATAACCTTTGTGACCATCATTGGATACCATTATGAAAAATGAGGCAAATGGGAAACTGCTCGCGGAGCAACTCAATTGTTGCGTGAGAATGTGAGACAGGTGACACCGTCCTGCTGAAATCACAACTCTTCATATCCAATCTATTGAAATGAGACCACAAAAATCTCTTATCACACGGTATCGGTTTCCATTAACTACCACATCTTGTCCTTTCTTACCTCCAAAGAAATAAAGGCCAATGATGCCACCCACCCAACCACACCATACAGTCACTCATTGTGGTTGCACTTCCCTTTCTTGAAACATGCAATGATTTTCTGATCTCAAAATAAAGCACTTATGTTTATTCGCACTTCCATTTTAAGTGGAACAATTGTACCAAGTGATTCAAAACCGGCACCCTTCAGCAACACCCTTTACTTCAAAGAGTTTTTCAGTTGATCACAATGCATCGCATGTCACGATACTCATCATACTTATTATAGGCAATATTAAATGGGATGAAAAGTAAGACTCAGGGTATCTTTGCAAGAACAAATTCTGCCATATTCATGAGACTAGTTTCTTGACTGCAGTCGCCCATCTGGGAAGGACACACACGGAGGACTGCTGCAGTTCACTGTCCTCACCTGGATGACAATGAAGGTAGTCCAGCCTGTCGAGAGGAGACAAAAGCGAGATTTCTGTGCTGGACGAAGCACACAGACCGGATGTGCGCATCCACTCAAGTCAGGAGATTTAGCGCTGTGATAGTGATGTATATTGTGAATTGGATCACATGTAAGCATCTCGTTTTAAATAGTGAATTCCATAGAAAGACTTACAGTCAGGAGGCAGGGTTTTCTGTAGCAACTGAGGAATGTGTATGTGTAGTGAAAGAACTTGTAGCAAGTTGTTGTCAACATGAGTTTGTTGATAACAGACTAATAATTTACAATTTTACTTTTTTTGTGGCAAATCACAAGCATCTGTTGGCTCAGAACTGAGGTGATTGGCTGCTGAGGTGATCTGGCAGTTTTGATGTCCATTACTGCACAGAGAATCCTACTACTATAGAGTACACTGGCATAAGTGTACGTCTTCTCTGGCAATGCGTCAGCAAGACTGTACATTCAGGACGGAATTAGACCCAGAGCACTTTCATTAACATCATCTAATACTCTCATTGCTTTAAATTAATGAATATTTTGACCTGTTAAGGAAATGTTAAGCTGTCTACCATTTCAATTATCCATCAAATAAATTTTTATCTACACTTTATCTGTAGGATTTTAAAATAAAATGTGTAATAATAGTTTTTGAATTCATTGTGGTTTGATTATTTGCAATATTCTCACTATTCCGACCAACTCCTAATTATTTTGATGCATATTTTATGCAAATGATTAATTGGTTAATAACCCTGCCACCCAACATATTAATAAGTTATAACTATCCATTAATGTGGTATAAATCTTTAATTATTGTACCAGTAACCTGGAACATCACAGTTTTACGTTAGAAATAAGTTAAAAAAAATTCGGTTAAAAAAGCTTAACTCGTGTAGGAGGCAAGACATGTAGCAAGGGGGAAAATCCAAAATATTATGTAGTGTGTTCGTCTGGCCCTTCTGCTTTCATCTGGGGTAAGTGATGGGTTGTTTTCCCTATCTTTTTTTGATTGCCTAATGGCAGCTTCATTGTCACTAGTAGTCACTATTTCTATGTACTCTTAAAAGCATCAAAAGCTTTTTTGAACATTGCCTCAGAAGTGGCATCAGATTTCTACTAATCTTTAAAAATTCATTGGCATTTACTATAATAACACTTTACATACTGTCACAAACTTTTTCCAAAAAAAAAAAAGTGTAAATTGTGAAAACTGGTCACTGGAGAGAGTCGTTCCACTCATACCTATGTGACTCTCAACAGGAGTTGCGTGTGGCACATTATCTTTAGTTTTATGACTAATAAGAATAAGTAAATACAGACAATTCAGCCTTCATGGATTTGTAGACTGAAGTACTTTTTTCATACCCAATAGAAAGATATTCTTCTTTAAGAGAGGTTGTAGTATTGTGACATGGATACAATCAAGTGTGTGAAAAACACAAATTTTTCAGCTGAAACAAACGTTCAGCTTTGATAAAACAGTGTGCTACCAATTTCCATCGCCTGAAAGAGACATGGGCTCTGTCCCTGAACTAAATAGGCCACACTCTTACACATTTAGCAGTACTCAGGACAACCCAGGCACTGCTGGAGATCATGAATACAGTCCTGGTATGTGAAAGCATGTTCAGCTGTGGTTTATGATACAAGTTAGCAAATAACTTTGATGATCTGTTGTATAATCATAATTAGAACACAAAACCATACACTTAGCTTTAAAAAAAATGATTTCTTAGAGATTACTCAGGAAGTCAATAAACTATCTTGTGAAATGTTATTACATCTGGAACTGATGAAGAGAAAATGGCTGTTTTAGGTTAGGATCAAAATACTGTAAAATAAGATGGGTGATGTCAATGTGGTCAATGCAGAGCGTGAAGATCAGCAGGGAGGTGGTGGCAACTTGTGGACACCAATAAGAACATAACCATACACTTAAAAAATGTTCATGTCACAATGTATGTATAAGCAAACACACACAAAAAATAGGTTTCTATAACAATTTAAAAAATATCACTAGCGCAAAAATAAGAGTGGCACAAGAAAATGAAAATGTAAAACAATCCAAAATACAGGAAATTTATTGCAGAAATAATAAATATAAGTGGTACAAACCTAAAAGTAAGTGCCACAAATTTATATGAAAATTTCATCAATATAACATTGAAATAATAACTTTTTGAACAAAGTAATACAAAATTGAAAATAATATAAAAATACATTAATTATATGCTATTATCACAAAAGTACAAATGAAAAAAATTTTGTCAAATGCCTCAAAAATTTGATAAAAGTAACAAATATAAATGGAAACAGGCACAGTACGAAGTGGCATAAACATTAAAATTCTTGAAAACATCTTGTGTAACAGAAAATTTGGAGAATGATAATACCCACATAATAGATCAAGGTGGATATTTTACAAATCAAATAAATAAGGAATGAAATAAGGCAAAGAACAGGTATAAATATCATTAACCAGTACAAGGAGTACATGTGAATTATAGGTATATGAAAATTACAGTGAACTTAAAATATGGCGTATTAATAACAAAGTTGCTGATGGGGATTATTTTTAAGGGCCAGAAGAGAGGGCTGAATGATAGGGAACCTAATGAAAAGAACAGCCCTAGACAATAGTGTGCTGAATAGAAAGGAAGCTTTTAATTCAAAGTAGTAGAAGTCCCAACTTTAAAAGACAGAATACAAGTTTTGAAAACTTTGAACTCTAATATTGCTGTAAGAATTAGTTAGTGTCCCTCTTGTTAAATGGAAATTTGAAAATAGCAGAGGAAAATTAGAATTACAGAATGTATGGCACATAACTGAGTAGGTTTGATGCAATAGGTATGTGAAGATCAGAGATTAGAGCTATATGGAAAAAATGCAGAATTTAAAAAAGAAAGAAATGAAAGTTGAGAAACTGATTACAGGAAAACCATTCTTAAAAACTGGCATTTTCATTCATATCAAATATGTCTCCATAACTGTTTCTCAAAATATAACTGTTGTGATACTACTTCATATGTCAAGACTGTGAATCATCACTTTTATGCACAAGAAAATGGCATATTTGTAAACTGAACACTTTATTTTCACTCTATTTCTTATTTCCATTCTTTTAGAACTAGTCAAATACAATGGTGTAAAATGATTTTATATATCACATGTTTTAAATGCAAATACAGTACTGTCTGTTGAAAATTATACATTTTTAAGAAACTTCAAGCTATTCGTTACGTTTAATCATACAAGAATCAATTCCCCCCACACACCCACCACCCAAATTAACATAGCAAGAAACTTACGCAGAAATCAAACAAGTTTTAACTAAAAAATAGTCTTCTACTTCTATTTATTAGAGATATATTAACAAAATTCTCATTTCAATTTATATTAAATCATGTCATAATTAATTACATTTTGCAGCATCTCATATTTATACAGTAATCAGATAGAATTTAAAAAATTCTGGTATAAATTAACTACACTACTATCAAGTACTTTGCAGGTTGTTTTGGGGGGGAAATCCTTGAAACATTAACAACATTTAAAAAAGATAAAAAGGTGATCTTGCTCAAATGAAACACAAATGATCTAGTCTAAAATGTGTTTAGTCTTATTTCAATAATACTCTGCATCAAAAATAAATATAAAACACTAGTTTACAAAATGCAGCACTGACTTTAACAAATTATTTCTGCCAAAACTTTGTACTGCTTTTTGTTATTACAGATCCTCTTTGAAATGAGGTCTGGCAGTCACTTGAGCAACATTTCCCCAGTCATGGTGAAACAAAAGAGCTACATTTTTTGCACCAATCATGCTCATCTCCATTGCACTTGCTGCCCATTCGATGGCATTCACATGATACAAATAGTCATGCAACTTAAATTTATCATGTCTCCAATCAGCACGGTAGTGTGGATATGCAAGCCAATCTGTAACAATTACCTTCTTCCTTGAAGAAAACATTTTATTCAATTCTGTATCTGAAAGGATTTCTTGGGAGAACAGTTTCCACACATCTGAGTTGTGATCACCTGTACTATTTACAGGGTATATTTTTTCAACAGCGTTGAATGACAAATCATTTCTTACACATAAAATTTGATCAACTGCATCATCTTCATTTTGAAATCCAAAATAAGTGTAATTTAGTACTCCTTGAACAACAGTGCTGACAGTACGATGATACCTACCATTTGGCTCAAAAATGAATGTATGAGGAAAATTCCTGAAAGTTATTGAAGGCTGAGTATTTGTTGCATATGGAGCAGCCAAAATGACCGTGTCATATTCTGCTGACACATTTTCAGAATTATATACAAGATACTTTCCACTGCTAAGAAGCTCTATGACAGTAACTTTAACATTTCTTAAAACTGCACCAGATGCATTAAATAAGTTTTCTGGTATTAACCGATTGCCACCATTAACAGAAAATAAATCTGGACTTGCACCAGCAATTGAAACAGCACCTGTAAAATGAAGGTGGGAATGACCTGTACCGTACCATTTGTAGAATACAGGTAAAATAAAATGTTTACTAAATATTGTAGCAACTCTACGAAATAATTTACATGGCAATGACAAAGACAAAGTGGACCAATGCATTAAACTTTTTTAATATTAAAATAAATTGTAATTTAAATTATGAAAGAAAATCCATCAAACTAACTTGCTGCACTTTTGACTGAATTAAAAAATTCCAACTTTTTTTTTAAATGTTTGTTTAAAAATTTACATTGCAAACAATCGATGCATAATACAAATGTTCTGAAATCTGTACTTTGCCCATTCAATATTTTATGTTGAAACTAACCACATTTTATATAACCTTCATGTGGCAGAAAACCAATTGATGGAATGTTACAAGATAACACTTAGCAAATTCTTATTGATGTTAATTCATCATAATGTGCTCTTAATATGATATAATTCATTGTAATTGGATAAAGGAAACAAAGAAACTGCCGCGAGGCACTGAAAATAAGATAGGATAGGGAAAATAAACAGTTACCCGTCACTTGCCACAGATGAAGGCAGGAGGGCGAGACACGTAAAAACACAAAAACGAATTGCACAATATTTCGACTTTAGTCTTAGTCATGTAGAGCGAGACATATGGCAGGGGGAAAGATGTGGTCACATCCCAACCCGCCAAATGAATCAATTGAATTAATTGACATTTGGTTTAATTCTGAAAAAGGCTGGTGTCAATTTGATGAAATGTTTCTTATTGGATGAATAAAATAACTTTAGAGATACATCAGTTTACCTGGTTGGGGCTTTGTAGCGATTTAGTTTGCTTGTGCACACTAAACTTGTGTTGGCGATAATAGGTATGATGGATAGTTGGCTTGATTGTTTAGGTTTGCAGGTTCGATTCTTCTAACTAAGTAGCTTCACAGGTCACCTTTTTGTTAACATCTCATTTATTTACCAAGCACATACATCTATCCCATCCACCACTGACCATGGATAAGGCTATACAGTACTTCATTCCTCCAATTGCAAGTTCTGACCATGCTTCTGACTATTGCATCTACACACTGTGTTACCACTTCTCAACACTGCTAGCTAGTCGTTCGTCATGAAGAACTACCCTAACGCGATTTGTGGACAACATATTATTACTTTTAGGTCCAAGATACAATTATACAAGGCCGCTCTGAAACCTTAACACTACTCTTGCGGTGGCCAGCTACCAACTCCTGCGGCGGCCTGCTACAGACTGACTCAAAAATTACTTTTTTGCCTCGCGCCCCTCTACGCTTAACAATGCTTCGTGGTGACTTTAAGCTTTACATGGCTTAATACTGTCTCGCCACAGCTTGTTTTAGTTTAATTCCAGAAATTGCTGGTGCCAATGAAACACGGTACACGTGTCTCTCCCTGGAAGGCTAAAAGTACTGTTGGGAAGAAATCCAACTCATTCCTTTCTCAGTAGGGTGTTGGTGAACCTACGTTTGTTTTAATTCTGTAAATGGCAAATGTGAATTTGATAAAATTTCACTCAAATGTTTCTCTTGTTGGGTGATTAAAAATGGTGTACGGATAAAGCAATCCCACATACGAGGGCGGTACTATAAGTACTTAGCCTACAAAAGAAAAAAACGAAAATTTTGGAAAAGTGGCGATTTATTTCTCAACATAGTCTCCTTTTAGCTCGATATACTTGACCCAGCGATGCTTCTTTAACCCATCTGAAAAATGCGTTTTCTGGAGATCTGAAAAGTAGGTCTCTATGGCGGCAGTAACCTCCTCATTCGAATCATATTCTCCAGATTTGGTCTCATACGACTTCTTTTGTTTCCAAACTTGAATTATTTATCCGCAGTTGAGAAATATTGTCCATAACATCCAAATACCTTATATTGCACTTGCATTTTTCTCGTAAATATCTGATAAAACAACTCATTTAATTTAAAATTTTAGTAATTGTTATGAAGGATTTCTGTTAATCTCCAACTTCCAGTTTAAATATAAATGATTCTCGAATTGAAGTTATTACATTCTCAAGCTTGGTAGAATAAACGTCAGTGGTTGTTTCTATAGCTAGTCCGACAAATAATTTACGGTATTTTTCCGCTGTATGCTTCTACAAATTGTTCTTCATTTTATATTCAACGCAAAATCTCATTATTAACAAGAGATAACCAGCAACAAATAGTTGAAAACTTGGATAGCTGGAAACACTCCTTACGCAGCCGTATCGCCTACCAGCATGTGACGTCACTAAAGCGTTCTCCAATCCCAGAGCGTTTTTAAGTCACGTGACAGGAGGCAGGAAAAATTAGATTTTTATTTCGCTTTTTTAATTAAAAACAATCCATCTTTCTTTTCAAATTTAACAAAAATAGCTTCCTTAAGCATTAATCTATGCAAATGACTACAATTTGTAATATATTTTGAATACTGTCAACTAGCCTATTTGGTCATAGCGAAGGCGGAGGTGTGAGCCGGTGCATTGTCATGGTGGAAGAGCACTTTTTTCTTCACCATAAGGGGCCATTTTTTCTGCAATTCGGCATCAAATCGGTCCAATAATTTGGCATAGTAAAGTCCTGTGATCGTTTTGCCCTTCTACAGGTAGTCGGTGTATATCACATCATGTGAATCCCAGAAAACAGTGGCCATTACCTTTCCAGCCAATGGGACAGTCTTCGCCTTTTTCGGAGCACGTTCGCCGGGTAAAGTCCGCTGTTTTGACTGTTCATTGGTCTCTGGTGTGT
Source organism: Vandiemenella viatica (assembly GCA_031002005.1). Classification (NCBI taxonomy): domain Eukaryota; kingdom Metazoa; phylum Arthropoda; class Insecta; order Orthoptera; family Morabidae; genus Vandiemenella; species Vandiemenella viatica. The sequence continues at coordinate 114,156,963 of JARYHS010013630.1, read as the reverse complement.
ACCAGTGGATCCATGTTTCGTCGACGGTCATGTAACGATGCAGAAACTCCTTCAGATTGCGCTTAAACAGCGTTCAACATTGTTGTGAAGTGGTCTCAAGGTTGCAATTGTTATCCGGAGTGAGCAAACGTGGCACCCATCGCGCTGACAGCTTTCTCATGCCCAAAATTTCATGCAAGATATGACCTACACAGTCTTTTGAGATGCCTACTGTCCCAGCAATCTCACGCACCTTAAATTGGTGGTCTGCCAATATAAGATCATGGATTTTTGTCATGTTATCCGCCATGGTAACCGTTTTCGGGGCACCTGGGCGTGGCTCATCAAAAACCGACGTGCGACCATGTTGAAATTCGTTAAACCAATTTTTGACAGTCGCCATCGAAGGAGAAGAGTCACCGTACACAGCATCCAAGCGCTCTTTGATTTCGCTGCGCGATTTTCCTTCCAAAAACAAGAATCGAATCACCGGCCAATATTGCTTTTTTTCCATTTTTCTAAAATCTGCGGACATATCCACTTTCACAAGCGATCAAAACAAAACTATGAGTCTGATTTAGCTGAAATTTTAACAATAGCCATCTAAGATAATGTACTACACGATAATAAATTTCTCTGGCGACAGTGGCGCCATCGGGAAGAGAGGCTAAGTACTTATCGGACCTACCTCGTAGACCAAACAATGTCGAATATTCTGCTAGTCAATACATAAGGAAGGGAAAGATGTATTAAATGTCAAGGAAGGACACCGAGTTATTTAGCATTTTAAATATAGAAAGAAAACGTAAAGTTTATAGATATTATTTTCTGGTGAATTGTTAATTGCTGAGAGGGATAGGAGAAGACTTTCGATTGGCCAGTTTACATGGTGTATATCGATGGCCTTGGAGCAGATTTTCCAATCATTATAAAAGAGGATCATATGGCACAACAGTTCAATTCACTTTTTCAGATGAAACAACATTTTACTGTCAGGAAAGAGATTTCAGTTTAGGGAAAGTTTTAGCAGTCTCAACTGAACACTTATTTCATTTCTTTTGGTAAGTGGAGTCCATTGTTATTCACTATTGATTTAGTGATGTACGAGTGAAATAAGTCTACAATTTTCATGGCTTTCATGGCAAAAAGAACAAACTCGTTGACTATAATGAGCCTTTAATTTTTCACTACAGGAAACCACTGATTCAGTTATATAAAAGTATGTTATATGGTATTTCTTGCACATTACCGGAGGTACGAGGGTGAGTCGAATGAAAAACCTTAAATATTTTTTTAAAATATTATTTATTGTGCAGAAGTGGTACAAAGCTAGTATCACTTTTCAACATAATCTCCCCCACGCTCAATGCAAGTCCTCCAGTGCTTACAAAGTGCATAAATTACTTTAGAAAAAATTCTTTTTTTGGTAGTCCGCGCAACCACTCATGCACCACGTGGCGTACCTCTTCATCAGAACGGAACTTCTTTCCTCACATTGCTTCTTTGAGTGGTCCAAACATATGGAAATCACTTGAGGGCAAGGTCTGGTGAGTATGGTGGAATGAGGAAGACACTCAAAATGCAGGTCTGTGATTGGTGCAACTGTTGTACGGGCAGTGTGGGGCCTTGCATTGTCATGTTGCAAAAGGACACCTGATGACAGCAATCCACGTCGCTTTGATTTGATTGCAGGACCGAAGATGATATTTTAGAGATCTGTGTATGATGCACTGGTGAAAGTGGTCCATCTAGTCATATAATGCTCCAAAATGACGCCTTTTATCGTCCCAAAAGAGAGTCAGCATAACCTTCCATGCTGATAGTTCATGTTCGAAACTTCTTTGGTTTTGGTGATGAGGAATGGCGCCATTCCTTGCTCGCTCTCTTCGATTCCGGTTGGTGGAAGTGAAGCCACGTTTCGTCCCCAGTAACGATTCTTGCAAGGAAGCCACCACCTTCTCGTTCAAAGCGTCGAAGAAGTTCTTCACAAGCATAAACACGTCGTTCTCTCATTTCAGGAGTCAGCTGCCGTGGAACCCATCTTGCAGACACTTTGTGAAACTGGAACACATCATGCACAATGTGGTGTGCTGAACCATGACTAATCTTTAAACATGATGCAATGTGATTCAGTGTCACTCGGCAGTTTTCAATCACTATGGCTTCAATTGCTGCAATGCTCTGTGGAGTCACAACTCGTTGTGCCTGACCTGGACGAGGAGCATCTTCCACTGAAGTCACAACTTCCTACTCCATTCGTAGACTTGCTGCTGTGACAAACATGCATCACCGTACTGAACCTTCTTTCTTCGATGAATTTCAATAGGTTTCACACCTGCACTACTCAAAAACCGAATAACAGAACGCTGTTCTTCCCTGGTGCAAGTCTCAAGTGGGGCAGCCATCTTTATACTGATACTGCGACGGTATTTGTGCATCTGCACTATGCTGCCACCTACAGGCCATTCTGCACGCTGCTTGTAGCAAGCTTACCAACTTACAGGATAACGGCGCAAAATTTCAATTTTTTATTACAAATTTAAGGTTTTCATTTGACTCACCCTCGTATTTTACTGCATTTTAAGAAAGATAAGGCATTTATACAGATGAACATAAATGCGACAAACAGAGTAAAAAATACAAATAAAAAAACTTCTCTCGGGCTTCCAGCCGTGTAAAGATGTTACATTTGTGGGACGTTTCGAAGGCGTTCTGCCTTCATTTTCAACCAAATGTCAATGATTAACTGTTTGTTTATTCAGCCGCTGCCATGGAAATGGTGGAAGACAAAAACCAAAACAATGCATTTACGTCATCCACTCTTATGCTCGTTACCGAGACCGTCACCCACACCACCCTCCCTCCATAATGTTCTCCTGTTGACGAAGGGCCAAGTGCCAAAATATTCATTTTTTCCTGTTCTTATGCATTTTTTGTGTGTTCACCCCATGAAACCATCATCTACGATAAGTGGTGATTCATTTCGCTATTCTTTTTTTTTTAGGTGCTGAATGCAGATATATTGAACATTTGGATAGGAGAAAAAACCACCGCTTACCATAGAACAGGATTCCTGCGGTGTCGATACACACAAAAAAAAAAACATGTACAGACATAGAGTAATAATTTTCGAGCCTGTGGCCCTTCTTCAGTAGTAGTGAGATGGCTGCATGTTGGAGGCCAGCAGCGAACTGAGTGTGCCCGCAAGGCCAGTAGATCATGTTGGGGGTGGTAAAAAAACAACATGGTGGGGATTGAGGGTAGGTGTAAGAAGGTATAAGCTAGAAAATACTAATAAATGGATAATAATCCTGTCCATAGGGACCAGTCGCAGAAGCACGGTAGACGACAGCTGATGGTCTTAAATTGCCTTCCCCCCCCCCCCCCCCCACTTCCACCATGAGCTACTGGCCTTGTGGGCTTACTCAGTTGGCTGCCAGCCTCCAACATGCAGCCCTCTCACTACTACTGAAGAAGGGCCACAGGCTCGAAAATTATTACTCTATGTGTTTACATGTTTTTTTCATGTATTGATGCCACAGGAATCCTCTTCTATGGTAAGCGGTGGTTTTTTCTCCTATCAAAATGTTCCATATATATTTGCAATGCACATTTTTCTAACATTCTTATTACCACTTTGAATTATTCCTACTTTTCCTAAAATGTGTTGGTGTTCTCCCACAAACTGAAGTTCACAGATATCTCTTCAACTTCGAAATTATAACTGATTGTTTGCACAGGAAAATTTGTAGGCACACTGCTACCATTGTTTTAACATCAACACAGTGCCTCAAAATATTAGTTTGTCAACATATTAAAATCAGACTTACCAACAAATTTGTGAACATCAAGTGTTTGGCCAAAATTAACAACTAATGTGGCAGCTATCAGTTCCTCAATTAAACGTTCTGGGAAACCATCTTCACTAAATCCTTGTCTGGCAGAGACGTGAAGAGCTTCTGCAAATTCCGCATCCATGCCTCTCAACATATCACTCACACTTGGATATGCATGTTCCAATCCCTGTAGGGAATATATTCTGTAAAATTTCACAATCAATATCAGTAATTTGACCATCTTGCATTGAGTAACAAAAAACATATATGCACAGCTCCATATTAACAGTAGTTGCAATACATTTCACTAATGTACAGCTTTAACAGACCCAAACTGGATAATACTGTGCTTCACAAAAATCTAATTTGTACATGGATACACACAGCAAATTCATAACTCAGAAAGGGTGAAGCCAGGAGGCTGTGATGAAAAGGAATAAGTTGAGAGGAGATTGTCTGATTAGATTCTAGTAGACCACAAAAGACTGAAATCTGGATGGTTGTACTGCATATTTAATTGGGGTATCCTGAATTCCAAGCATAAATATTGCCATTTACATGTCACTAAGGCAAAGAGTAACATTTGTGTACAAGAAAACTGCATTAAACAAAGATAAAAATGCAAACAATTATGACATCCTCATAAATGGTTGCAAAACAAGTAAAAGGTCTTAGGAGCTGGATATGAAGCACTCATGTACGAGGGGGTACCCAAAAAAATAAAAAAATAAAATAAAAAAAAGGAATTATTTTTTAAAAGCTATATATTTTCAAATTTTATACAAAACAACCTTATCCCCTTCAAAATACTCTCCATTACAACTAATACATTTATCCCACTGGTGTTTCCATTATTCGAAAAAATTTCTGTAGTCATTTTTAGAAATGGCTGACAGCTCGTCCCTCAGGTGTTTTTTTTCCCTCTCTTCAATGTTGTCAAATTGGTGTCCTTTCATGCCCCTTTTCATGTGTGGAAATAAGGAAAAGTCGCACAGAGCCAGGACAGGCGAGTAAGGTGCATGGGTCAGCGGAACCATGCCATTTTTAGCCAAAAAGTGCCTAAAAGAGTCAGCTGTATGTGCAGGTACATTGTCGTGGTGGAAGAACTAGTCTCCTGTCTGCCACAAATTGGGTCTTTTTTGACAAACACTGTTGCATAATATTCTTAAAACTTAAAAAAAAGGTTTCATTGACGGTCTGATGTGGGGGAACATACTCTGGCATTAAAAAAGCAAATGAGCATTGTTTTGATGTTTGATTTGAGTTGACATTTTTTTGGACAGGGTGACAATGACATCTTCCATTGGCTTGAATGTTGCTTTGTTTCTGGGACGTAACCATAGGACCATGACTCATCACCAGTAAATGACCTTTGACAGTAAATTTGGACCAATTTCAAGCTGTTTTTTCAAAGCATGACATGTTTCAATTCGATTATCTTTTTGACTGTCAGTCAGAGCCCAAGGAACAAACTTGCCTGCAACCCTTTTCATTCACAAATCTTCGGTTAAAAATCGCTGAACCAAGCTCCAAGATAACCCACTAATCTCCGGCAGTTTACCAATCGTCTGTCGACTGTCTGAGAGCACAAGGTTTCAAATTTTTCAACATTTTTGTTAATTTGGGCAGTTGGTGGATGTCCAGAATGAGGTTTGTCATCAATTTATGTGTCATCATTTTGAAACTGAGTGAATCACTCGTACACTTGAGTTTTCCCATAGCGTCATCTTTGTAAGCTGTTTTTAAAATTAAAACAGTTTTGGCAGCATATTTACCAAGTAGAAAACAAAATTTCACAGCTGCATATTGTTCACTTAAGCTTGTCATCATCAAAAATGAAACAACAAAACAGTGCTAGCAAAAACAATCAATGCAGATTAACAGAACAAGCCAGGTTGACAACACAGATGGCACTGAATGGCTATGAGTTGCGGTTAGAAACGCTTACTGCACAAGCTCCATGCACAGCAATCCTATGCCAGTTATTTTTGGGTACCCCCTCGTATTAAAGGTATACAAGAGCTATTAACTGGTCAATTTAATACAATGTTACAAGTACTACCAATAGATAAATGAATGAGAAAACTAAATTTATTATTAAATACTATGGAGCAGTGCAAACACGTTTTCTACTAAATTCTTGTTATCCTCTGGAATTTTAACATCTTCCATCTCAGATAACATGTTTAAAAAATTCACTTTATCCAATTGACCAAAAAGGCAGTTGCTGAAATTGACCGGAAACTAACAACATGCTGTTAATAAATCAAATGATCCCCAAGAATAGTACATGTAAAAAAAAGAACCACTGGTAAAAATACTTAATTAAAAGCAATCTCAGTTTCTACCTCACAATCAGGTCAAACCAGCTTAATTATTTGGAATTACTGCAACAGCTATTTACTAAAAAATGTGAAAATGGAGGTTAGTTGTAAAGAAAACAGAGGAAACCAGACAAAAGTAACTTCAGGTGAAAAATCTTTTGAGGTATTTCACAATTTCCTTTACTTTTCACAGTTTTAATGAAATTTCTGATTAGAATCTTAATTCAAGAATGAAAGGTCAAAAAAACCTTCTCCATCAAGTCAGTAATCATTATACACAAATGACGTTTCATCAAAAATCTGGAAGGACATGGTATCAAATATTTATACAAATTTATACAAATGAAAACTAAAAATCTGGGGAGGAAATAGAATTACTAACAATACAGTTCAAATATTTTTTGTAAATTTATGAAAATATAATTTGACTGGATGAATGAGTGGTGCAGAAAAGAAAATTCAACAGCATGAAGAACTTTACTTAGGAAGTATAAATGATAATGGAAAATTTCCAAAGAATGCTTGACGCAATAATACACAGCAGGAATAATTTACTGGAACTGCAATGGACACTTTGGATCAACACAAGAAGGCAGGAGATCATCAATCAGGCTTCTAATCCTCAGGATGATAATGACAGACAATACCTGAAAGGTCAAGTGAGAGAATGAAGTTTTATACCATCTGTGCAAACTGCTGGAAAAGAAAAATTACTCATTCATTGCAGTCACTTCATCTATGCTAAGTTATTAACAACTGCCAAAATAAAAATAGAAACAAAAGAAAACAGATGTCAAAGTATACCCCTACATCGTCTGAGATCTAGACTACACAATAAAACTGCTGAAAAGTTGTGTCAGTGCATTAAATTTATTTCAGAAAAGTAAGACTGTAACACTGCACACTGTAAATGATAGTAAAATTTTGAAGTTTTGTCTGTCTGCCTGTCTAGTCCCAGAATTGCAGAACAATGAATGGCTCAACATATGGAAGGAATGAGAAATTTTACTACAAAGCAAATTATAATAGAACGTACCTTCAACAGGAAGATAAAGATGCTAAAGAATTTAGTGAGAAGAAATAGAGTAAGGAAGCAGCAACAGGACAGTAGGTTGATTCGTGAAATAACAAAGCAATGAATTTATAGCAGCAAAAATAGGAAACTAGGAATGTTTTAAGAAGACTATTATGATTAGCGGTAGACACATTTCGGTGGCAATTTCCCAATCCTGTACTCACCTATTTTGCTAAAAAGCGCAACTTTAAATTCTTTCAGCGTTTTTGGTAAATATTCATCATTTCTCTTGGTAACTTACTTCAATCCTTAACCCCCTTACTTACAAAAGAAAATCTTCCCACACCCTTGTTCCTTGTACACTCCCATGACTCCCTTCAATCCACTTCTATCTCCTAGCGAATTCCATTCCAGCACTTTTATTATGTTGGCTACTGATTGTGTTATGCGGTCATTTGCACAGACCAATCCAGCAGCTCTTCTTTGTACCACCTCCAACTCCTGTATTTGACATTTAAAATGTAAGTCCCATATACAACACCACCATATTCAAGCAATAGTCTCACCAACATTTTGTAACCCAATTCCCTTTCTTCTCTGGTACATACCCTCACCACTCTCCCCAACAAGTGAAGGAATTCAAACTATCAGTCCAACATGCCCTGCCAAGTTGAGTTTGCTATCAAATGTTATGCCAAGGTAATTACATTTTAAGACTTCAACAAGCAATTTTTCCCCCATCTTATAATCACAATCAACCTTTAGTTTTTTTTATTTTCTTTGAATTTATCTTCATCCCATGTTGACCTATGCAAACAGGTATCATGCAGAGACCATCCCGCATCAGTTCACGGTCTTCTATCTTTTTATACTATTATATAAAACTATGTCATCCACAAACAACCTAACTTCTAACAGTAAACCATTAATACAATCATTCAATAGAATAATGAATAACAATTGTCCCAAGAGACTACCATGTGGTACACCCATCTCCACTTCTTTTGATACTGCATTTCCTACCCCGACCTTTACTTTCTAGCTTTTAAGAATTCTTCTGCCCACAAATCAATTTTTCACCCATTCCAATAGCTTTTACCTTATTTACCGCCATTTTATGGCTAACTCTGACAAAAGCTTTTCAAAGAGCTATTGCTACACTATCCACTTGGCCTCCCTGTCCATTCCATCAGAAATATCTTGCATATAGCCTACAAACTAAGATTCACATGAATGTCCTTGTCTAAAGCCATGTTGTCAACATGAAAAGCACTCATGTTCCCCACATACATTTCTGATGTGGTTGCTTATCAATCTCTCCGTTAATTTATCCATCACTGATGTCAAATTGATTGGCCTATAATTTTTGACCCTATTTGTCAACCCTCCTTTATGTTCCAGTACTATTATGGTATTTTTCCAGTGCTCTGGTAAGCAGCAAGTATCCAGACTCAATTTTAATAATATTTAAGATGAGGTAGAATGTCACATCCTGCTCACATCCTGCTATCTTTAAGACATCAGTAGTAATGTAATCTATACCAGCCCCTTTATGCTTTTTCCGCTATCTTAATTCCTTCATGATATCCTCAGGACGAATTTCAAATTTTTTAGTCTTATCAGTTTTTATTCTGTGGATAAGCTCATTCTCTGATTTACATGCTTCCAGTCCAGAATTATTGTCTCTAAGGGTAAAACTAAATAAGTTACTTAAAATCTCTGCCTTTTTCAAATACCCAGTACTTCTTCTCCATCTTTATCTATAACTAGCTGATCCGGCGAACTCTGTTCCACCTTAGAGGCAATAAATAAGCAGATTTTTTATTTTATTAAGTTTAATTTTTTCACTACTAGCCATGTGCCATTACAAAGACGCGGTTGGTTGATATTTCACAACATTATGACCACCGATCCTACTTTATTAAGATTATGTGGCAGCAATCCTGGAAAATCCAGTGAGTTCAAAAATTCTGGTGGATAGTTGTCGACATCATCTTGGTTAGTTGCGAAATTAACTGATTTGTATGTCCTTAATTCACCGACAATGTGATTTTGAATTTTGAAATTATTTCATTTATATCTTTGTTTTTGTCTCTGTAATATAGCTCGTTCGTTCAACAAAAAATTGACAGGGGTGTTATGCAGCCAGTCAAAACGTCTATGGGGATTTTGTCATTACCCATGCCAAAGAGGTGTTTTGAAAACATTTCTTCAGATCAATCATTTTTCAATTCCAAAGATAATCATAAAGCACCTTTGTTTTGTTTTGATTGAATGGGAGTAATATTATTTTCATTGATGACACAGAAACTCTTTTTTCCTTCGAACTTTATTTTGGGCAGGCATAGACTAATATTCATACAGTCTAATCAACTTGCAGGCATACCATAGATAATCCTAACTCATCTTTGTTTTGTTTTGATTGACTGGTTTGTATGGGAAAAGAAAAGTGTTGATTTTACTATTTTCCTCACAATTTTTACGTTTTTTCTCTCCATAAGAACTTTCCTTGTGGATTAACGAAAATATGGGGGAAAAAAATTAGCCGAATTGGTCGAGCCATTCTCGAGTTTTGCGCTTAGAAACACATTTGGTAATTCATTTTCATTTATATAGACTTTAAAAGTAAGAAAGTATTATTACTCGCAGCCAATTCAATCATCGTGAATTCTACCTAAGCATAATTTAAAATGAATGGAACCCATCAACACAAGGCTTACCAGAACTTTGCATTCTTAAAATAATAGGATAAGTGTGGTTCGATCGTCAGATGCTACCGCATATCACTTCTCAACTAAAATACCAGTAATCGATTTTGCTTTTTAGGTATCTTAGTATTGCAAGCTTTTAAACTGATGCATTCTATTTTCATAGTCGAAACTTTCCTGATAGGCGGCATGGGTCTAAATGTAAACACACTGAACAAATAAACACACAATTGGTTTTCGAGAGAAGCGAAAATTTAAAAGCAACCAAGAAAATTCCACATACGGAGAAAGGAATAGTAACACGTACTTTAGTGGTATTATTTTCGCTGATCACAGGCAGGCATAGATCAATATCCATAAAGCCTAATCAACTTGAAGGCATACCAAAATAATCCTAACGCGCCTTGTCTTGTTTTGAATGAGGGACACGAAAAGTGTTGTTTTTACTATTTTCCTTCCAATTTTTACGTTCAACCATACTTAACCACAGACAAAATTACATTTAGCTGTCATTTGCGTTTTGTTATTCCAAGTCAGATGAGTTTTTGTTATTACACGTTTTATAGTGACTTGTATTCTCTTTGACGTTTTGTTATTCCAAGTCAGATGCGTTTTTGTTACACCACGTTTTTTAGTGACTTGTCACGTCACATGGGAACGCGGTTGAACATAATAAAAAGTATCCTATGTCTGTCTCCTGGTTCTAAGCTACCTCCAAACCAATTTTCAGTCAAAATGGTACAACCAGTTCTTGAGTTATAAATAGTGTCACTAACACGACTTTCTTTTATATATATAGATTGTCTCCACACCCTCCCTTGCCCTCAGTTTTCTAACACTAGCCATAGAAATTTCTAGATGCAATCATCCATGGTCCCCTTGCTCCATTAATATTATTCATAAAACCATCTTTAGGCACATTCTTTGCTATTATTAATTCCTTGCTTGGTTGATTTGAGTATTCCTTACTGCCTCTGTTATGTTCTTCTATTACCAACCTCTTTCACCACCTCACCTCGCTATTATTGCACATAAGTTCTGTACTTCTCTATTTTCTGTTTTGGAATACATATTTCTTCAACTTTTTTTACTATTTCCTTGACCTCTACCCACTTTGACTGTCTCTTCCTTCTATTTGGTAAAACTTTCCCTGAAATATCTCTTCAATTTCAAAATCAGTGGCTTTTTGTTACTGTATATTTCTCCTTTCAAATTTGGTTTATTGAATTCTTTAATATCCTATCAGAACTGCTTCACAATCACTTATTCCTTCAGTTACTTGACACCCCACAAGGTTAGGAAGATCTCCAACATGTTTGCTTCTCTTGTGTTGGGCATCTTTGCCTTATTGGGTATTTGTAAATCTGTTCCCTTGTGTTATTGGTTTTATTTCCTACACATGGTTAACTTAAATCCCCACCAATAATTAATCCCATTCTACTCTCACTTCCGAACTCTGAGTATGAATTTAACTTTTCCCCATTCTTCCACTACAGTAAGCAGGCAATACCCAGATTTTTTTAATTTTTTTTTTAATTTATTTAATTGCAATGGAGCACAGGCTCCGGTGGCAATATCCCTACACACCCATCTTCCTCCTATCCTGCACCCACCTACATTTGCCCTCTTTGTTGCTAGGCCATACGAAATAAATAAAACCCGATTTATTATTATTATTATCCTGAAGTGGGGGAAAGCACCTGGCCCGGATGGAATTCCAGTAAGAGTATTTTCAGAGTATGCAGCGGAAATCGGGCCATTTCTGTCTGATATATTCAGTATATCCCTAGAAGAGCGAAAAGTACCTTCAGACTGGAAAATAGCGCAAGTAACTTCGATTTTCAACAAAGGTGATTGAAGCGATCATGGAAACTACCATCCCATATCTATAACATCTGTTTGTAGTAGAGTTATGGAGCATATTATATACTCAAACATTATGAAATTTCTAGATGAAAATAATTTGCTTACAAAAAGTCAACACGGATTTCAGAAGAAAAGATCAAGTGAAACACAGCTGGCCCTATTTACACACGACGTAATGAAAGTTATTGATGCAGGTTCACAAGTAGATGCAATTTTTTTAGATTTTCAGAAAGCCTTTGACTTTGTGCCACAGAACTGCCTTTTAGCGAAGCTATGAGCGTACAGTATATCGGATCAGCTTTGAGAATGGATCAAGGATTTTCTAACAGGTCGATCGCAGTATGTCGTTGTTGAAGGAGAAAGTTCTTCTAATCTAGATGTTACATCGGGTGTACCTCAAGGAAGTGCAATAGAACCACTTCTTTTCTTAATTTTTATAAACGATCTCGGAGACAAAGTGAAAAGCATTTTTAGATTGTTTGCTGATGATGCAGTTATTTATAGGGAAGTAAGAAATTTGACGAGTGTTTAGAAATTCAGCGTGATCTGGATGTTATTTTGGCATGGTGCGCTGAGTGGCAACTCACACTAAATTGTAAAAAGTGTAAGACAATGAGCATAACTAACAAAAAGAATCCGATTGTTCAGAAATACGAGGTAAACAGTTCAGTTATTGATATGGTTGATTCTATGAAATATTTGGGAGTAACAGTACAAAGGAACATGAAATGGGACTTATATATTAATACGTTGGTAGGTAGAGCTAATTCTAGGCTGCGGTTCCTAGGTCGAATCTTGAAAAATTGTAATGAACAAACAAAGGAGATAGCATACAAATCTCTTGTGCGTCCACATTTGGACTACTGTTGTGCCATCTGGGATCCATTTCGTAAGGGGTTGATTGAGAGTATAGAGAAAGTACTGAGAAGAGCCGCTCGATATGTGACTGCTTGCTACAGTCCTTATGAAAGCGTTACAGAAGTGATTAGTAGACTAGGTTGGGAGTCTCTGATAGATAGATGACGCACATTTCGTATAAACTTATTAGTAAACATGCGTACTCCCACTTTCACTTACGAGTGTAGTGAAATACTTCGTCCACCAACCTATTTGGGTCGGAATGACAGGAAAGATAAAATTAGAGAAATAAGGTTCCATACACTTGTGACATCAACAGAAATATAAGTGAAGATCATTTGTTACAAAAATCAAGGAGACATTTTCAGATTAGGCAGTGTATTTAGCTTCATGCCCCACCAGTACCACACCACATTACTGCACATTCTACCAGTGCGATCATTCGCTTGCCTATTGCTTCAATCAGGAAGTAATGCAGTATCAACTAAGAGCACTTCCATGAAAATAGTATTATTATTGCAAAGTAACTGCAAAATGTCAACTTCTACTTGTTTTTACTCACATAAACCCTACTATATTTGACGTAAATATTATTATTAATTTATTGTTTAAATAGGGAATATGGTCAATATTCAAGCTCTTAAGTGAAAGCTTTATCTGTTAAAACCTGTTAAGAAAAATGGTCAAACTGCCAGATCTGAGGAACACATTTTTAATGTACAGTGAAATAATATCTTAGTCCTCTAGTTTAGGAGGACTTAAAAATTAAACTCCACATGATGTGGATGTTACCTCAATAGCAAAGTAGTATATAATTTTAGAAAATTTCAAACACAATATTTGGTTTTTTGTCAATCAAATGTCTACAATTTGTTACATGTATGAGCCGGAAGACTGTGACAGGAAGACAGTGCAGCAGCAACAGTAGAACTCTAACTCCTGTTATAGAATGTTAAAAATGACCCTACATATATACTACCTGTGTATACAATATGCAACACCGTCAAGCCATGTAAATATTTTAATTTGTTCAACAACAAAAAAATCTCAATATTTGACAGTTCTGACTTTAAAAGAAACAAAAATATATTTAAAAATAAATAAGTTTAATTCTGTTTCAAGGAAAACACAGTAAGAATGTAAACATATGGTGATTTCAGAGCAATAGAGATGGCGACAAGGGTATATACCAGGGAAGTGAGGAAACTAGAATACAAAACTGATTATATGCTTGGTTAAGTATTGTTTAACAGTATGGAATCCATGTTTTTAGTGATACATACAGGAGTTGTTAAGGAGGGTCAGCTAAATTTGTTAGTGGATATTACCATAGAACACAGAAACTGATATAATAAAGGAGCTGGATGTGGAATAATTTAAAGAAAGGAAAAGAAGAGTACTGGATGTAACAACGACTGGATTGCAAAAAGAGAATTAGAATATTAAGTGGAAAGGGCAAGATTACGACGACATTAGAATTAGATGTACTAGGCATACAGAAGTGGGAAAGATTTAATTTTCGAGTAAGGAATTCAGCAAATGGAATAAATAATGAAGAATGGTGCTGAAAAATGTAGGAATTTAAAGTAAAAATTTCTCACATTACAATATTTGAAATCTAAGCTAGGATAGGGAAAAAATAACCCGTCACTTACCACAGAAGAAGGTAGAAGGCCGAGATGAACACAACAGAAACCAAAAAATAAAAAACCACATACTTCCCAATATTTTTGTTCATACACATTAGGGTTGTGTACACATCCACCCCCTACCACATTGCTCACCTCTTGCATGATTAAGGCTACAAACCAAAATATTGTTAAGTGTGTTTGTTTTTTTGTGTTTTCTTGTGTTCATCTGCCTTCTGCCTTTATCTCTCGTAAGTGACAGGTTATTTCTCCCTATCCTATCTTATTTTCAGTGCTTAATGGCTGTTTAATTGTCATGACTGTCAAATAGCTGGGATCTCTGGAGTATACACTGATCAATAAGAAACAAATTTTAAAAATCAGTGATGTTAACTGAACAGAAACAGACCATCTAAAGGCACTTTATGGTGACAAGAGGAGAAAAAGAAAAGAGAGAGGAGACAGGGAAAAAAATTAATAAAGAGCTTCAAATACTGAATCTTGGATTTTAACAAGTCACAGACCTTTAAAAGCAACTGTTTCCTTCTCAAAGAGTGTTGGAAGTTCAGAGATATGTATGTATATAGCTACCTTTCAAATTTGTTTAACACACCATCAATATAATCCTGCAACCTCATAACACTGATCCCATATCTCCACAACATCTTCAAGGTGTTAATAATGTCCCATCTGCTGTTTTCCAAAATAAGAAATTCAGAACCATCGTAAAGACCAAATGATGACTCTTGTAATATTCTCTTCTGTAGGCCTGAAAAAAATTTCAAGAATTTAGTGAAAGAATCTAAAGTAGAAAGAATCACCTCTAAGCAAGCATTTAATGCTTAAAAAGAATAACAACAAACAATTTTAAATTAGTGACGGTGAAATGCTGTTAGACGATAAAAATAAGGTAGGATAAGGGAAATAAACCTGTGATTCACAAAGATGAAGGCAGGAGGGTCACAACAAACACAAATATGAACACACTTTAGGATATTTCAGTATAAACCTAAAGCATGATTACAGGAGGACAAATAGCGAGGTCATAAGATGTGCGCCTAAAGGGACTCACCACACAAAACAATTTAGTTACATAGGATGTAAAATATTCTAGCTAACATAATAATGTTAAGGTCAGGGAGGCAGGTCATCCCCAACAGAAGCAAAAGGTTGTAAGCATCTTAGAATTTTAGTAAATTCTAGCCTCCCACCTTTAGGCATTAGAGGGAAAGCTTACTCTGAAGGAAAAGATAGTTTTCATTTCATGTATAGGTTATGGGAGTAAAGCTTTATATAGCATGAAGATACAGTAACCAAACACATTAAATAAACCCCTTTAGGAACAATAAAAGTATTCAAAATTAAATAAATGCCCTAAATAAACCTCCTATATTAGAAAGAAAACATCAGTTCAGGAGGAAATAGGTTAAATCCCCCAAGTTCAATTTCAGATAATAAAGTTTGCTATAGGTTAACTTCACAGTTTCTAAACCAATTTGAAGGCAGTAAAGACTTTTAGTAGTTGCTAAATGCCGAATATAAACTTTGAATAATAATAAATAAGCTTTAAATCAACTGAAAATTAAATAATCATCAGTAATCCAACTTTGTAATTATGAGCTTCTACCTGGGAGCATTTTGTCATTTTTAAACCGATTTACGAGCAATAAAGTAACTCAATATTAAATAAACCAACTAAATTAATTTTCTGTAATGATATTAACACCTTTTACTAACCTTAAATATGATAATCCAAAATAATCCAGTTCAGCACAAGAGAGATTTCTAATATTTGGCATTTCACTGTTTTTATACACTTTCAAACAGAATAAAGTAGTTTTGATGAAGTAATAATACAATTAAAATATAAATTCACTAAAATTTCGTAGTTTCTGACCACATAAATAACTTAAATCAATTTTTTTAATACTTCGTCAGATGCACTTCACTTTTAACAATTTTTATCTCAAAATCCTAGAGAACATGCGAAATAAAAAGTAGATTTCCGGGAAGACCCAAAAATCTAATATCACATATAATAATTTCAAGTAATTCCACGCAATAGAACAGATTCTATGGAGATCTTAAAATTTATTTCTCATTGCAAGCATGTGGTCAGTTTAGAAATTAATTACATCCGTTCAAAAGTAGATACAGAGATGAGATAACTTTCAGAACACGTAATTTAATTCAGAGACTCTCGTGGTAATTTTATATTTGCGATAAAAGTAATAGAAATAAAGTTATAAAATTAAAACTGAAATTGCACTTTGGTTACGTCGTAATTAAACTTTCCGTGCACCAATTTTAATAAAAATTACACCAATAAACTCAGGAATTTTAGTGGAACACGGTGATAGTAATATTATTTGCATAAATTGTGGCGTTGATAAAATGACGAAATATAGAAGTTTCTCAAACAATAGTAATTCCCCAGGGTAGGAAAATAGTTCACTCCTACGCTAAGATCTTTTAAACCAGACACTTAAAGTTAATCACTAAATATCCATTATTTCACAATTAAATAAGTATAAACACTGTCACACCTAAAGTTTCGCATAATTGGTTAGTTACTGAGATATTTCCGATCTAAATCGTTTAGGTGTTAGCAGAAAGTTGTATTTTGGCTCTGGCGTCAGCGAGGTTATAAATCAGAGGACGGGGAGATGACGCCATTCTGTCGGGGTTTGAACGTCGTACTGACAAGATGTTATAAGTGTGTGCGCTGGTGAGGTTGGTAGTTCCGGTTTGTGAGTTGGTACCACCGGGTCAGCCATTATGGAACTTTGGCGTTTGGGGCGTGGCGTTTGTTTATCAACATGAACTTATAATTTTCGTCAGGGGTCGGTCGGTCTTTGTTTCTCTCCACAATCTGCAAACTGTTGGAACGATTGTTCGATATGCCTAATCAACTGTAAGAACGCTGTTTTGAACTTTGGATTTCATTTGAATAAACTTGAAGAATTTTTGGGAAAGTGAACTGTTTTATTTCCGTAGCTACTAAATTACCTTTTCAATATTTGGGGTCTTCAAATATTGTGGCGACCTGAAGCGTTCTAGTTGAATATCCTGGCAACATGGTCAAATCAAATTAACATTTTTAGTAAGTTTACATCGAACAGTGAAGTGCTATCGAGAGTTTAAGTTAAGGCACTTAGGCGATACTACAACCCCGGTATCGGTCTATGTCCTTACAAGGTGATGGGGCATAGTAACAATAACGCACACTCAAAAAGATGCACATTTTGGGCAAAGCCATTCTTTAGTAAGGAGAATGGTTATAGGATTATATCTCTGCATTCACCGAGGTTGGTGAAAAGTGAAAGGACTTGTATGACAGATCGTGACAGCAGAGAGCTTTGTCAGAAAGAAATCAATGACGGTACCACAAATAAACAAATAAATACACATATACAAACACCGGAGCATAGCCACAGTGAGGCAGAATGGGGCACTTGCCCCACCCTAGCTCCCTGCATCAAAAAGACAAATGAAGAAGGGGAAAAAAATAAAAAAAAAACAATTTTAACATTTAATTTAAACGTTGAAATTGGCACAGGCACATTAGATTTGATGTATTGACCACATGCAGAGCACACCACATCAAACTGTTCTTTGTACGTCTGAAACATATAATGACGGGTTTCACTAGCTCAGACATTCGTTTAATTTGATTTCATCTCAAAAAATTGAAATTAAAACTGCTGGTCAACAAGTTATAACTAAACATACCGTACGATTGAAAACAAAATTCAAATAGAGCTGGCTGGAAGATTATGCTCCTTGGCTGGCATCATACGTTTCAACCAACTAATGTAAAAGATGTTTGTTTCATCAAACGTATGCCTGCCTTAAAGACTCAAATTCAAAATTGAATCTAGTGACAAAATTTTGAAAGATCACACAGAAACAGACATGAAAAACGCCACCTGCATGTCACCACAAATTGAGGATGAAATTATTGGCCTATTTGGAGATGTCAGCAGACACAATATCACTACTAATGTAAATGCCTATAGTATTTTGGCAGACCAGAGCAATGAAATATCAGGGAAAGAGCAATTTTCGATTCATGTTAGATATTTTAGTAATCAGAAGATTGGTTGAAAATAATTTTTAAGTTCTGTGGAATTGAATGCAATTGATGCAAAATCTATTGCCTCTGCAAATGACAATTTTGTAGAACTTGCAGGTCATGACCCAAAACAGTATACAACACAAAGGTCTGGTGGGTGTTTCACTGTGGTAGGAAAGGATGGTATTCATAAAATAACATCTTTAAGTAAATGCTATACAGTTGAAAAGTATGGGCTTGGTGTGTTGTGCAAACCATATAAAAATAATGATAGATATTTTGAGAAAACACCGTATAAATACCGATTTTCAAAGCCAACGTCTCATAGACAAAGCCGAAACAAATGCCGATAGTCTTGAAACAGATTTAATAATGTTGAAGGTCATGAAGCAGCATTAAAATTGCACAAATCCTCAACTACTGGCAAGTTTTGGAAGAGATCGTTGATAATTCTGTGCACATATGTCACCAGACCAGTGATTTTCTGAGGAGAACTTACCTGCATGCTCACTGCTTATGTTGCACATATGATGATTGATATGTCTTATAAGTTTGTTTGTTTGTTGTTTTTTGTTTTTTTTTGTTTTGGTAGTTTCTATAATGTACATGATCTCTTCAGTGAAGCTGAAAAAAGTGTGTCAAAATATGAATTAAAGTAAGTAGAACTAGATGCATTGACTGCAGAAATCCAATTGTTTTATCCATCCATAAAATAGGGGCTACGCATTTCACTTCTACAGTCCTGTAGAACATGCAGTGTTAAAAAGTCCTTTAGCAGCTTGAGTAGGATAAAATGTCATTACAGTCAACAATGAAAGAAAACTAGCTTGTGGGCATTTCCATGATGATGCATATTGAAAGAGGGTTCTTGAAGCTAAAAAGAAATTTGATAAATGTTGTAGAGGTTTAATCAGAACCTTCACAGCCTATTACTCATATGAGATGATTGAAAGATGTATTAATAAGGATTCATACCTAATTATTGTGATATGTTTTCTTCTTTTGTGTTCCTCACTACCCTCATATTTTCATATCTGCTAAGTGATAAATTTACTTTCCCTTCATTTCCATTTCATAAATGCACTTTCCTTTTCAAGATTATCATAAACTTTTATCTCACTGAAAAACTTGACCTAAGTACAAAACTAGCATAGAAAATAAAAGTTCTAAATAATGAACGATTTAACAAAATAAATTGTGTTCTTTAGCTAATCTAAACAAGGAAGGGGGAAAGAACAACCATCCTTTCACACAAATGACAGCAGGACAACACAGATAAGGATTGCAATCCCGCAGTGTTTTCAATCCCGTGTGATTTTTGCGGGATTTGCACCAATCCCGCGGGATCCAGCAGGATTCGCGCCAACAGTCTTTTTCGCATAAATTTAAAACATAGTTATTTAAAGCGCTAATAAATTAAATCATAAACGTCTGTTAATTAAATTAATAAATCAATTTTAATGTTAAATGATAAAAATTAACAGTTAACAATATTTTAATTGCCAAAATGACATTAATTATTTCTGCATGTCCTAAGTAGGTTTTACATTTTTAATTTTAAATCTAAATCAATTTTTAAATAAATAATCATAAATGGAAAATATTCAGCCTCAGGTCATGCCTTACAATCAGTTTAAAAACATGGTATTCATAATGGCCAAGTTACCAGCCTTTTTTTATTTTTTTTTAAATTCTAGATAAACGAAAGTTACATAACACCGAGAGAAAGCATTCTATTTCACAAAGTGATGTGAATATACTCTGTAGAGTGTAGACTTGGCTCAGAACAAGATCTCATAACTTTTTGTCACTGCACAAGCACGAGACTTGGCATAGTTTTACATGAATTGTTTTTGTGGAATTCATTACGTCTCCTGATTCCTTGATTGATCTTATAGTTGATTCATTGTTATTAAAAGAAACTACTCACCAAGACGTAAACTGTCAAGTATTTCAGTTTTACTTTAAGTGGCGTAACGACTTTTTAATAATAAAGGAGACTTTCTCAGCGTAAGATTGCAGTGAAGTCCTTACGGATGTATCGCCAGATTTCATTGTAAAAACATGAAATTTGACACGTGAGGAAGACGACAGAGGCAGCCATCGAAGTATGATGTTTTTACAACACAATTCGGCGATACAGCCTTGAAGACTTCATTACAACTTTTTTTGCCTTTAGTTTAAATAATAACAAGCAGTTGAAAGGACACATTATATTCACTCAAAAATAATGTATTGTGGCGATTGACCAAATTATGCCAAGAGGGGTAACAGAAAGCCAGAGCAGCACATGTAAGCAGGCGGCTTTCATCAAAGAACATGTGTCTCAAACTCATTGAGACGGCGGCCAAAATAACAATAAGTCAAAGTATATAGCAGCCTTTTGGTAGCTGCTAATTAAATAGGTGCGCGATCGTTAAAATTACGATAAAATTAGTTTCGTATCAACGAATAATCAAATTTTCAGCAGCAAATACAGAAAGTTGTCACAATTACTTTCTCTGCAAATACAGAAAATTGAAATAATGAAACCGTGAATAAAAAGTTTTATCTGTGTAGTTCAGATAACGTGTGTGACACATAAAAAATACTTATTATGTAGTTAGAAAATCGTACTAAATATGCAACATAACTCAAATTATAGAAATGTGTACTCAAAATAAACGCAAGTTTTAAGGAATACGTAAAATTGGATTTATTTACTTACAAATGACCAAAGTTGAAAAAAAGAAACATTTACTAACACGAGTCAAATTCCAACTACAAAGGTACAGGCAAACAGTGCAATACATCCGATAGAGACCGAGAGGGGCAGTGAGTCATGCACTGACATACGTTTCCGCCAGATTTTGCGGATTGCGGATCCGCTTAATTTTGTGTGGGATCCGCCAGACTGTCTAATGATGCAGGATCCCCCGGGATTGCGGGATCCCGCTTTGCTGGATTGCAATCCCTAAACACAGATACATAAAATCACAATTACAAAATGATTGGTTAATTGTTGACAATGAAACTGATGTTAGGAAATGAAAATAAGGAAGGATAGGAAGAATAAACAGTCACCACAGATGAAGGCATGAGGTCCAAGACAAACACACTAACACACTTACAATATTTCGGTGATTAATCTTACTGAAGTTGCAGGTGAGACATATGGTATGGGGAAGTATGTGCACACATCCAGATTTACCACATGATTCATGTAGTAGGTCGGGATGTGTACATATCTTTCCACTTATTATATGTCTCATCTCCAACACGAGTAAGGATACTAACCAAAATATTGTAAAGTAACTTCCTTATTTTCAACTACAAAATGAGGTTTTTCAGACACTTTAAATAAAGAGCAAACTGTGGTCAAATAAAAAAAAAATAATACTTTTATTTAAGAGAATTTTTCTAAAATTAGGAATCACAGAAATAAGAACATAACTAAATGAATCAATATACGAGGGTTGAATGATAAATAATGCCTCCAAGGTCATAGCTCAGGGCTGAATGGGAATATTTTAATAAAACAAACACAGAAATAATCCTTGGAATGTCTTCTTTAATTACCAATATTCCCTTTTCCACGTAATCACCAGACAGTTGGATACATTTCTGCCAACGATGAACCAGTTTTCTGAAGCCGTCATGGAAGAAGTCGACACTCTGTTTCCCCAACCACAGTCTCACAGTTCTCTCAATGTCTTCATCAGAAGCACAATGATGTCCCCGCAGATCTTCTTTCATTATCGGGAACAGATGGAAGTCAGACAGTGCCAAATCTGGGCTGTATGGAGGATCCCGTATGGTGGTGAGATTCAGTCTCTGAAGTTCTGCTGTGGTGGCACGTCAAGTGTGTGGTCTGGCATTGTCATGCTGCAGGAAAACATTTCCCTTTTCCTTTCGGACACTTGTTAGCTGTCATTTCAAAGTTCGCAGTGTTGTGATGTAACACTCTGAATTTACTGTCCCATGTTCAAGGACATCAACATGGATAACACCATCTGCATCCCAGAACACTGATGCCATGATTTTTCCACCAGAAGGCTGTGTTTTGAATTTCTTTTTCTGGGGCAAGTCTTTGTGTCGATGTTCCATAGACTGGCGTTTCGCCTCCAGATTGTAATGGTGTACCCATGTTTCGTCTCCTGACAAAATTGAATGGAGAAAGGCATCACCTTCATTCTCATAATGCAACGAGTTCCTGGCAAATTTCAACTCTGTTCACTTTCATTTCAGGCGTCAGCATCTGAGGTACCCATCGTGCACAGGTCTTCCGATAGCCAAACAAAGCAATAATGTAACCCACACATTCTTGTGAAATGCGATTATGCTTGCAATTTCTCTCTGAGTAATATGATGACCATCCTGAATCAGTCTGTCAACTTTTTTCTTGTGAAACTCGGTGGTTGCTGTCACAGTACATCCAACTCTTTGTTTGTCACGCAAGTCAGATGTTCCCACCTCAACATCTTTAAACTTACGCCCAGTTCAAACTGGAGTTGTAGAGGAGTGTCTACAGAACAAGCCAGTGCCTGCCACATACCAGTGCTGCCATCTGTTGAGGAGTTATGAAGGTGGAGGCATTATATATCATTCAACCCATATCTTTGGTTGTTTACAGTAACGACGCTTGTTTATTACGCTCGTATTTAAATAACCTTTTTGATTAGAAAAACTATCTCGTGCTTAAGGAGAGTGTGTTGAAAGTTTTTTTTTTAGTGACTTCAAAGTGTGTAATTAGTGCTAACTCCATTGCTTAACCGCTTTGGTGTGTGAGGCGTCAAGCGGCATGGCAGAGGTTAGCGGAGGGGCCGCTATGCAAAGAGATGAGGTAAGTGTGGATACATTCGTATATCAGAATGAGCAAGATATGTCAGAGCCTGTTAAGAAGAAATATGGTACTAACAATGACAGTGAGGACGATGAGAAACATAAAGTCAAAAAGAAACGTAAATCTGTTTGTAAGCTCATGTGTTATAAACCTAGTAAAGATGATTTATTGCAATCTGAATTGAATTATAACACGACTAAGTATAATGGAGGAAATCAGGAGAGTATATTCCTGTTACAGTCAACGCCCCAATTAGAAGGCGAGAACATGTTACGCTGCGGGGAAAAGGATGACTATACATCACAGCTGGACACTAGGGATTCAAGTAAGGACAATAAGAACAAAAATAAACAACCTAATAGATTGTATAAAGCACAATCAGAAGGCCCCTATATAGTTATAATAGAGCCAACAGCTGGAGGAAACTTGCCTCACCCACTTCACATAGGAAAGATTTTGTACAATAAGATTCCTGGTCTTAAACGCATAAACCAACAAGGTAAAAATAGAATGTCTCTGGAGTTCTTAGAAGCAGAAGCAGCCAACAAATTTACAGACAACTATGCTTTATTACATTCACTCAGCTTAAAAGCTTTCATACCGGCAAGCAGAGTACAGCGGAGAGGGGTTATCAGGTTTGTACCATTAGATCTGACAGACGAGGAGATCAAACTCAATATAAAATCAGATGCACCAATCATTGACGTGCGGCGTTTTACTAAAAGAGGTACACTTAGATGGCAAGATTGAAATGAAACCTTTACAAACAGTGCAGATAACGTTTGATAGTCAATACCTGCCTGAACAAGTGGAAATATTCTATTTAAGATTTAAGGTAACACCCTACATCTCCCCTGTAATTCAATGTTTCAAATGTATGAGGTTTAACCATATTGCTAATAATTGCAGAGGTAAAGAAAGATGTGCAAGATGTGGAGAAGAACATAAAATGTCTGACTGCAACAACGACTTCTTCAAATGCGTAAATTGCAGCGGCGATCATGTCGCAAACGACAGAACATGTCCGGCGAGAAAACGCCAAGAAGAATGAAGAGAGACACAGGCATCAAACAATAGGACACCCATGGTACCCAGACATGACTATAGAGATAGTGATTTTCCTCCATTACAGAGGGAAACTTTCAGCTCAGTCACCAGGGAAAAAATACCTTCCACAAGCGGTGAACAATACAAGAGAGTAAAACCTCCAGTGACAAAAATATCTTGTGAGGTTCAAACAGAAGAAACAGACAGCACAGTAATTAACGAGGAAGTGATCAGCGTTATCGTGAAAACGTTGCTCAAAGTTATATCTCAACATATGAAAGGAAAGCTGTCAGCAACAGTTCTCAAAAAAATACAAGAAGTATCCACTAAAAGCATACTGCAGGAAATATGTGAGGTGAGCCTAGTTGGGCCTACCATGGAGACGCTTTGTACAACAACTGAGAATGGCTAGGAAGAAACAAATGATCATCCTACAGTGGAATGCTAGAAGTCTCTACTATAAGTGGAATGACCTCCAAAGGATAATAGAAGAACATAAAGCTGATGTGGTGCTGATTACCGAAACGTGGCTTCGTCAATCGTCCATCCTCACTCACAGGAATTTCAACATATACAGGAATGACAGAGAGAATGGATATGGAGGAGTGGCCATTATGGTCAGGAAGGACATAAGCAGTTGTATTAGAAATATTGTTGCACCAATAAGTGAACTAGAAATTTTATCTGTGAACATTAGACTAGGAAGCAACATCAATACAATTACTGTCATCTACAAGCCGCCCCAAATTAACATGAGTGAAGAAAATTGGACTGCGATATTTAATCAGCTTCCACCTAATAGCTTTGTGGGAGGAGACTTTAATGCTCATCATCCACTGTGGCATGATTTTCAAGCAAATAAGCAGGGAGAAGAGCTGGCTCAAGCTATTACATCATCCACATTATCAGTGCTCAATAATCAACATGGAACAAGACTCGGTTCTCCATATCAGAGGCACTCTTCCCCCGATATCTCAATAATATCATCTAATCTGTTGCTGAGATCGAGGTGGGAAATCTTAAAAGATACTCTAGGTAGCGATCACTTCGTTCTTAAAACAACTATTGACAAGTCATTACTGCGAAACTTTAACACTCAAACGAGACGCTGGAATTGCAAGAAAGCGAACTGGAAACTATATCAAGAAACAGTCAACATGCGGCTGGGTCAGATTTCTGAATCCTCAACTGACTTGCAGGTCCGTTACAATGAATTTGAGGATGTTATAGTCAGGAGTGCAGAAGAGTGTATACCAATGGCAAATTTCGGAATAAAGAGACCTGACAGCAGAAAACCTTGGTGGAACAGCGACTGCTCCAGAGCCGTCGCTTTGAGACGCCTCGCTATTAAAACTTATAGACACGACTCAACCTTAGAAAACTTTATATTGCTCAAACGAAGGTCAGCTGAGGCAAGAGCAATTATTCGAAGGTCAAAACGAGAAGGCTGGATAAATTTTTGCTCTAGCATTTCGTATGGTATCTCTTCCCAAGAGATGTGGAGGAAGATACGTTGGTACAAGGGTGACAGGACGGTTGCTAACTGGGTCAATACTAATAATGAAGCAGCGGAACTATTTCTAAGCAAGACTGCGCCACTGTTCGTCCCATTAAATACGGAATCTGAATCAGGAAACGATTCTAACGCTGATTCCACCGGATTGGGGGAACCACCATTTCTTATGTCAGAATTGGTCTGTGCCTTGAAGAAGGAAGACACTGCACCAGGAATGGACAAGATCACTTACTCCATGATTTACAACCTGCCGCAAAAGGCGAAAGAGGTGCTCCTACAACTATACAATGACATGCTGGCAGCTACGTTTGTCCCAGTACAGTGGAGAAATGTTATAATTATACCGGTGGCAAAACCTAACAAGGACAAAAATAACGTTTCCTCCTACCGCCCTATATCTCTACTACAGTGTTTGGCAAAGCTGATGAGTGCAATGATAAAAAACAGAATTGAATGGCATATGGAACATCATAGGTTGCTTAGTGATCGAACGATGGGATTCCGCAAAGGGTATAGCACCATGGACAATTTAAGTACCTTAATTACTGACATTCAGCTGACTTTTGTTAGGAGAAACTTCCTTCTTGCCGCTTTTCTTGATATCAAGGAAGCCTACAATAACGTACAGATCAACATACTTAGGGAAATAATGGAAAATATAGGACTCTCGAAAAAACTTTCGTCATGGTGTTTTCATTACCTGGCGCACCGAGTACACATTATCTCTACTTTATGCGGTGACTACTTCAGTCGACATGTATTCCAAGGTTTGCCTCAGGGAGACCCAATGAGTCCTATTCTATTTGACATTTATACTTTGAAAGTTTGCAATAGCCTGAGAGGATTTGTAACCTATCTTCAATACGCTGATGATTTTGTGGTCTATGTTTCTCATCCCTGACAAACAAAAAGCAAAAAATTTGCTCGAAACTCAGGTAAATGAGGTACAAATCTGTCTGAAAGATAGAGGCCTAGAGCTTTCGGTAGATAAAAGCAAGTTATGTGTTTTCTCACAAAGACAATTTCAGAATAATGACTTTAAAATTACAATAGGTGGATCTACTATGGAAGTAGTCTCCGAAGTAAAGTTTCTGGGGATGTGGTTAGACACTAAACTCTCATGGCGAAGACATATAGCAGAACTAAAACAATCATCCCTTCAGCGAATAAATATCCTCAAGGCCCTAGCAGCTCTGAGCTGGGGCACGGATCCCAGACTCCTGAGAAACATTTATTATAGCTTACTGAGGAGCAGACTCGAATATGGGGGATTTCTCTACGAAACTGCGTCAATTTCTACCCTCAGAAAGTTAGACATCATTCAATCGGCAGCTTTAAGGGTGGTAGGCGGTTTCCTTAAAACTACTCCCGTTGCTGCAATGGAGGTAGAAACAGCAACTCCTCCATTAGACCTAAGAAGAAAGAAAGTGGGAATGAATTTTTGGATAAGAGTTTGTTCCACCAAACGACATCCACTAATAAGAAAAGTGCAGCTTCTTGCTCATGAGAAATCTTGGAACCTATCTAATTATCACAAAACACCTTCACTTGTGGATTTCTTTCAAACAACAGCTCAGTGGGCCATTTACAGTTCAGATATCAATGACTCGTATAGTGAGGAACAACTATGGCAACGGTCAGATCTATCCCCTCTAGTTCACATTTACCTTATGACAGACCTATTAGTGAAAAAAGATCACAGTGAGGAGGAACTGAAGTGCCTCACACTAGAAGCACTGAACTCGAGATGGAAGGCATGGCACAAAATTTTTACAGACGGCTCAAAGGAAAAAGGAAAGGCTTCCGCTGCTGCATTTGTAGACCCTGGTCGCTGCGTTCACGAAGCTTACAGGTTACCAGGACAGTTTTCGACGTTCTCCTCAGAGCTTTATGCCATTCTAAAAGCGCTGCAATACATTCATTCAACAGCTCATTCAAATACAGTGATTTGTACAGATTCTAGAAGTGCCCTACAGGCAATAATGGAAGTATCAAAAGGAAGATGCCGGAACTATTTAGTTTATGACATAGCCAGGGAACTTCAGAAGTTATCGGTAGAAGGAATACAAGTGCAGTTCCAGTGGGTACCGAGCCATGTTGGGGTGTCGGGAAATGAGGCAGCGGATAGAACAGCACGTCACCACCTTACTGCTGCAGAAACAGAAAAAGTTTCGGTACCCTGTACAGACTTCAAGGCCATTGTTACCGACATGGTTAGGACTGAGTGGGAGAAGAGATGGTTTGCCGACTGCCAGGGAAAGGGACTTTGGTATAGAGCTATCTGCAACAACATAGTAAGCAAGCCATGGTACGCTCAACTAGAACTGAACAGGAAAGAAATTACTCTAATGAACAGACTCAGGACAGGACACACTTTATTACGTGACAAAAAATACGTCATGCGGTTGGTGGATTCGCCGATGTGCCCATCGTGTAATTCTGTAGAGGATATTTATCACTTCATGCTGAGCTGCAAGCAACATCAATCAGCGAGGAAACAACTGCTAGATGATGGTCTGAATATAACTGATATAACTTCTCTGATGCAATCTCTCTCAGTTCCGAGCAAGAAATCGGTCAAGATAATCTCCCTGTATATTAAGTGTACTAAAGGTGTAATTTAAAATTAACTCGAATATATTGTATGATGTTATTGGCTGTATTAGCCTTTGGCTAAAGCCATAAAATAAAAAAAAAAAATAAAAATAAAACCCTCATATTACCAATATATTACAGAATTATTCCCAAAAATGCCTTAAATGTGAAGTGAAATGCACTAATAGAATTAAAATGTATTTCACTTCATCAGTAATATTGCAATATAACTTTGTTGTTTCAAAACTGTAAAAATGAATAAATAATTATAACTCCAAACCCTCCTCTTCATAAAACTAATTTAGGCACTTACCAAATAATTTCATAAAATTTACAGCATAATGATTTCTTGGGTGAATTACGGATCCACCAACCTCGTAATCTTTGCCATCTAAATTTACAGTAGCCAGTCTCCCACCAATTTTTCTGCACTCATATATGTCAATTTCAGCTCCCCCTTTTCCAAAAAGTTCTTGTATGAAATATGCTGTAGATGTTCCTCCAATACCTCCACCAACAATTGCTGAAATAAAGACAAAATTAATTCACTTTTCAATACAATGAAGCACAATTAATGAAGTAAAAAAGAGGGTTCATTTTCTCCAATAGTTTGGCAGATCTTAATGTGCACTGGGTAGATGTCTTGGAGAAGTTGTCGACTAATTATGTTGCAATGATTACAGTGTAATTATGAGGAAAATGAGTTTAACTTTGGATTAAAAATACAACACATGATATATATTCCCACTCATTGTTCTCGATTAAATAAAGAAGTTTGTGTATAATAAAGGAAACTGTTGATTTAATGTGATTAAACAAAACTGTTTCATTGATTTGTTCTATTTTCTTTTGTATATCATGCCACACTGTTCTGAATGAATCTGATTTTGTAAGTAAGCTAAACGTATTGCAATACTTGGCATTTAAATTCAAGTACATTAATATGTTATGTTGGCAGCTGTCATGTTTGTGCATGTTTTTGATGTAAGGAAATGGTTTACTTTGGACAGTGCAATGTTATATCCTATAATTTCATTCAGGATTTCCATTTAATACTAATTAGTATTAAGTAAATTTTAATCATTTGTAATAGTAACCTATTGTTTGGAGTTCTGGAAGCAGACAGTGGCACTTTTATAAGCATTGAGAATTTTCTCAGTTGATTATAAAATGTCACTGAACAGCAACTGGCAAGAGTTACTCGTAACTAAGGCCCAAATTCTTAAGTTCGAACCTATTTTGTTCCTACCAGAGTATTCTAAAAAATTTAATCTTATTTTTCATCTTATCTATAAACTAATATTTGTACATTTTAATAGGACCTAAAAGAACCTAATTTCTACGTTATGAACTGAAATGACCCAATTCAGCTTTTAGAAACCAAAAGGATCTAATTTGATGAACTGATCCAGTCCATCTGCAATGGTGTTACTTAAATAAAACAAGTGACAGACCTGATTAGCTCAGTGATACAGGATGTGGGCTAATAACCTGGACTAAGAAGACACCATGGATTTGAACCCCACCGTCTGCTGTTCTGAAATGTTTTTCTGTAGTTTTCCTTTCACCTCCAGGTAAATGACGGTACAGTACCTTAAAGACAGGCCACGGCTGTTACTTTTCCCTCCATTCCTTCTCAAAAATTTACTTTCCTTCTTCTACATCGATCCAAGTTAATGTCACCTGGGCAATCCAGTCAATCACCATCCCCATTGTATCTATGACACTGTGAATTCTAAGCTCCAAGACACTGCAAATGTAAGCAGTATAGGAATGATCCACTGCAGATTCCAAGGAGGAAGCCAAACTTGGAGAGTAAGCGGACCATGTTTACGAGTAAAACAAATGGATTTACTTTAAAACTGGAATAACTATTCACCACGATACTAAATGATGTGTTTTAATCTCACTGTTGACAATAATATTGAGAAAGACTGTAACATTGCAGTGCGACAACTTCATATTATTACAATGGTCCACAGTCAGTAGAAACAAATTGGCAAAGCAAATTTAAAACTTAGCATTTTAGACGATAACAATCACAGGAGCACAAACCTTCTCTGAGAAGTGAAAAGTTGTATACTGTCATTGTTCAGTGGTAACACGGGAATTAAAACATTGTGTGCATATTTTTTGTACATTCACTAAAAAGTATCATGCCTAAACAGAAATCCTCAAGAAGTAGCCTACTGCCAGAGTGGTTTGGAATGGATAAGAACTTTTCTACAGATGGGAAAATTATAAATACATATATTTTTTATAATATTAAAAATAAATTAGATTTTATTTCTAAAGTAACTTAAAGTGGTCTCTGACGAGTCAAGACCGCTGGATGAAATTTTGTAATATTAACTGGGTCTTATCTGGGGTATATGGTGGACTATTGTTATTTTTGCCTTTTATATACGTGCCTCCAGAAAAATGATCCCGCGTACTACAGCATCAGAATTCAGCAACTCATTTGGCAAATGTTACCAGTAGAAATGCTTCTAAACAGAAGCAGTTTTTCATTAAAAGTTCAACTCTGTTTACAGAAAATCAGTTTAACCTGTGTCTGTGTGAAGCTCTCACTGCCGCTAATATACCAGATGCAACCTTCCAGAATGCAGTCCTGAAAAACTTTTTGGAAGAATTTTGTCACAGAAAAATACCAGATGAATCCACTTTAAGTAAAAATTACTTGCCTCAGCTGATTATAAAACCACTGAAGAAATACGAGTGGACAATGCCGACCACATCATCTGATTAAGTGTAGATACATAGCCAACGCTGTTGTGAGCAAGCTCGCATGTGAAGAACCTATTATACCCCATGGAATTACGTGCAGAGGACTTCCAACAACAAACCATTTTACTGTGGCAATTGCTGTAAGGAATACATTAAAGGTGTTGTGGCCAGATCCAGAATGCAAGGGTAAGTTGCAGTTGTTGGTGACAGACAGTGCAGCTTACATGATAAAAGCAGGAGGTTTTTTTTAAGGCATTCCATCCTCGATTGACCCATGTCACCTGTCTAGCTCATAGGCTCCACCTGGTAGCTGAAAAAACTTGAGAGCAGCACCCCCTAGTTAACGAGATAATTTCTTCAGTGAAGAAAGTATTCCTGAAAATGCTAAGTCGAGTCGTTACAATCAGGGAAAACCTTCCATCAATATCCCTCCCTCCCTAACCAGTAGTTACATGATGCAGAAAATTATGAGAGCATCATGGAGATCATTGACGTACTAGATGAAAGTGAAGCTGTTGCTATAGTAAAGGCAAAGAAAATGCTCTAAGTACCAGCTGTGCAGGAGTTAACCTATATAAAGGCAAATTTTTACAACCTGAAATTTTCAGTCGAGAAGTTGGAAGGAGACACTCTGCAGTTTACATAAGTGCTGCAAATCATCCAAAAGTGAAGACCAAAGTCACTCCTGGACCAGTTGGGGAGTCTGTAACCAAGAAGCTGTAAACTGTTTCAGCATGATGTCCAGATTTCAAGAGAGTAGAACTAATAGGCCATGTTCTCTCTGGACTAAAGGAACAAAAAAATACTGTGTTGGAAACCTAAGGAAATCACTGATATGAAGCTCACACCTCTTACCTCATATGATGTGGAGCGTAGTTTTTCCACTTTGAAGAAAATTTTAATGGAGGAGAGAAAAGGGTTTACTCCTGAAAACCCATAAAAATACTAGCTGGTGCCCACGACTTCATTCATGTTTGTAAAGAATTTGGATTAACAGCTACCAATATGTAACCACCATAGTGCATGTTGGTAGACTTGAGGCTAATACCACACACACACATCATTGATCTGCGCAGGGAATTTATGGCTGCAAAGAGAAATATAGGGACACATGTCTTTGGTGGAATTAAGAAAACACCGTCCATCGACCAATTTCAACCATCATATCACCCACATCCCAAAGCTACCAACATGACACTACCATAGTACATGATGGGAGACTTGAGATTAATGTCACACACAATCTGCGCTAGGTCGTTTTGGCTGCGGAGTGAAATATAGGGACATACATCTATTTTTATATCAGGTCCACCACTTTCAACCACCATATCTACCACATCCTCATAGCTACCGATGTGTAATCACCATAGTGTTCGGTGAAAAACTCCAGATTACTACCACATACCGTGGTCTGCACTTGGTAGTTCTGGCTGCAAGTTGAAACATAGGGACACACACTTCTTTGGTCGAAATGCGAATGTGCCCCAGGTCAACCACATTCAACCACCATATCTTCCATACCCACATAGTTACCGACATCTAACCACCATAGTGCATGATAGGAGATACGATGCTGCTACCACACACAAACACCAATAGTCTATGCTGTGTAGTTGTGGCAGCAAAGTGACATAGACAGAGACAAATGTCTTTGGTCGAAATCCGAAAATATCCTTGATCAGCCACTTTCAACCACTATATCTCCCACACTCTCACAGTTATCGAAATTCGGTCAATGTTGTGATCAATGGGTGACTCTGTGCTACTACCATACACAAACACCAATGATCTGCGCTAGATAGTTTTGGCTGAAAAGTGATACACTGGGACACATACGTATTTGGTAGAAATATGAAAGTGCCGCAGGTCGACCACATTTAACCACCATATCTCCCACACCTCCATAGCTACCAACATCTAACCACCAAAGTGCACTATGCGAGATTCGATGCTACCACACACAAACACCAATGGTCTATCCTATGTAGTTGTGGCAGGAAAGAGAAGTATAAGGAGATACAAGTCTTTGGTCGAAATATGAAAACGCCATGCATCAACCACTTTTAGCCATCATTTCTCCCACACCTCCACAGCAATTGGCATTCGGCCAACGTTGTGAACAATAGGAAACTCCAAGCTACTTCCACACACAAACACCAGTGATCTGTGCTAGGCAGTGGTGGCTGAAAAGTGTAATATAGGGAAACACTCCTCTATAAATATATATATAAGATTTCATTGTTCAGTGTGTTATTAGAAGTTTTAAATGAATGGTTAGAGTTCACAACTAAGACACAATGTTATTGAAAATAATAGTGGCTTATGTTGTATGTTTTAATGTAAATGAGCAATGTCATGTTAACAGTTTTAAAGGAATATATGACCTTGTATTATAAAGTGACAATGTTTTTAACACTATGGCAGTATAAATTGCA
Source organism: Vandiemenella viatica (assembly GCA_031002005.1). Classification (NCBI taxonomy): domain Eukaryota; kingdom Metazoa; phylum Arthropoda; class Insecta; order Orthoptera; family Morabidae; genus Vandiemenella; species Vandiemenella viatica. Next base: position 114,123,532 of record JARYHS010013630.1, on the reverse strand, counting down.
CGTTTTCTTAAAATGTTAACTGAATACCTAAATTTAGTTTTTTAGATCCTAAAAGTCCAGGGCTTACTCATAACAATACTAGCAGGTTTCTACATAATTTGCTATGGAATCCCCTCCCCCTTTTCGTGGTGAAGATGATCATTTTAAATGTGTTTTTGTAGTAAAAATGAAGTTAAATGTATCAGCTGCTTTCTCATTTGAAACTACCCTTCATCAAAATTGAGAAATTTAAAAACTCTAGGCGGCCAGGTTCTAAAAGTTTAATAAGACTACTATGCAGGGCCATATTTAGGGTACACAGGCTCCTAGGCCATATCTATGGTGCGGGCCCTTTAAGATCTGTACACCCCTAGGCTATAAATGTGGTGAGGGCCCTTATATATATATATTCATTAAACATTAGGATAGGATAAAAACCACCGCTTACCATAGAAGTGGATTCCTGTGGTGCTGGTACATGAAAAAAAACACACGAACATACATAGAATATAATTTCCGAGCCAGAGGCTCTTCATCAGTAGGAGTGAGAAGACTGCACACTGGCGGCTGGCAGCAAACTGCATAGCTACAATGCCAACAGCTGATGGGGGGGGGGGGGACAACATAGTGGGAAGTGAGGGTGGGGGTAGAAAAGCATAGGCTGAAAAATGATGATGAATAGAGCCTGCCCTGAGATGAGAAACCTCCTTCCTAAAATCCTCCCTCTCCCACCCAGAGCCTGCTTCAGCAGACCTCCAAATCTCAACCAACTCTTGGTCCATAAGCATGGGGTCCCCCAGCCTGCAAGACAGCCTCTAGGTTCATTTCCTTGCAACAGATCCCATTGCAAATTATGCAGTATGCACCCGCCTTCCACCACCTTTACCAACCCCGTAACTGGGGAAAGCTTTCCCATCACAGGATTTGCCACATGTACATCCTTCCACCTCATATACCAACTCACTTGTAACCATTGCCCAGCCTCCTACATCGGACTCACAACCAATCCACTAGCCATCAGAATGAATGGACACCGACAATCAGTACATACCAAGAACCTTGACCACCCTGTATCTCATCATGCCACTATACATGGCACCAACGATTTTAATACCTGTTTCTCGGTCCACGCCATCAGAGTCCTCCGAGATAAAAGCAGTATTTCAGAACTTAGAAGGTGGGAACTGGCCTATCAGTACCAACTGGGTACCAGACAATCTCCAGGTCTAAATTTAAGATAGCACCAATTTTCCTCCCACCCATCCCCCTCACTTCCACCTTCCCTCACAGAACCACCGCTCACCAGAGCTTATAGATTGTGATTTCAAATTTTAGTTTTAGTTTCAACTAAAAATTTTAATTTTTTTTTTTTTCACTTGTGTCCATTACTTGATTAACTGAGGTATACTACCCTTCCGCGTCAGGACCTTGTACAGTTTTGCTTTATACTTGCCATTCATCTCCGTTTCCAGCCTGTACTCTTCTACCCCCTCCCTCACTTCCTGCCATGATGTATTTCCCCCACCATTAGCCACCGAAATTGTGGCTCACGCATTTGGCTGCCGGTAGCGCTTGCGTGCAGCCATCTCACTTCTACCGAGGAAGAGCCATGCTCGAAAATTTTATTCTTTGTGTGTTCGTGTTTTTTTTCGTGAACCAACGGCGCTGGAATCCCCTTCTTTGGTAAGCGGTGGTTTATTATCCTATCCAATGTTCAATATATCCGCTTTTAGCGCCTTTGTTTCCTAACAATCTATATATATTCGATGCAACGGAAACATCGATGTTTTTATTTAATGCATAGTGAAACATCGATGCATCATATCGAACAAAAAATTAATGTATTTTCTCCATGAACATCCCTACTCTTATGCTAATCTCTTCACGGGCCACCTGGAACAGATGTTTTTGGAGAACATCCCCCTCAAACCCCTCCTGTGGCTTAGGTTCATAGATGACATTTTTATGATCTGGACACATGGAGAAAACACTCTTCTAAATTTTCTGGACAGTCTAAATACCTTTACTAACTCACTGAATTTCACATGGACCTACTCCCACACCCAGGCCACATTCCTATGACCACCTCAGCTCCTGAGTCCACACCAAACCCACCAACTCACAGCAGTGCCTCCATTTTGACAGTTGCCATCCATATCACACCAAACGTTCCCTCCCCTACAGTCTTGGCATTCGAGGCAGTCGTTTACGCACTAACCAGAAATCCCTAATGGAGTACTCAAACAACAACTCACAAGCATTGGTATCGCACAACTGTCCCCCAGCTTTGGTTCACAAGCAACTTTCACGAGCCACATTGCAACCTGCTCAACCTATTGACTACTCCAAACCCCCAGAAACCAACCACAGTCCAGTCCAGGTTACACAATATTTCCCTAGCTTTCAATCCATCAACAGAATCCTTCGGCATGGTTATGATTTCCTACTAACCTGCCCAGAAATGAGATCCATTCTTCCAAAAATCCTCCCTGGCCCTCCCAACTTCTAGTACACAAACACATTCTTTCTCGTCCCATCAGACAGCCCCAAGGATCTTTCCCATGCAATATTTCCCATTGCAAGATGTGAGACATATACCATGCCTAAACCACTTTCACAAACCCTATCACTGGCGAGAGCTTTCCTATCATAGGACAAACCAACTGTGAAACCTCCCATGTAATATACCAGCTGACCTGCAAACACCGACTGCTTGGCTACGTTTATAGGTTTGACTACCAATCTACTAGCTATCCATGCCATCTCCCATGACACTAATAATTTCAATTCTTGTTCCACGGTCCATGCTATCAGAGTCCTCCCAAACAATAGCAGCTCATCAGAACTCAGAAGGTGGGAACTTGCCTACCAATACAAACTAGGCACAAGGCAACCTCCTGGTCTCAATTTGAGATAATACCCAGTTAGTACTTTTTCTTCCCACCATCCTCTACTTGCCTCCATGCCCACTTTCTACAGTATATTGAACCACCACATACCAGAGGATCTATGTTTAACTACATAGATTCTTTTATTATTATTATAATTATATTTTTTCAATTTTATTTTGTTTGCTTACTTGCTTTTACTTTCTCAAATTTATGTTATGAACAATTTAATACATTTTTCTGCACTTTTTGTAACAGTTTGCATTCTCAGGTACTACCTAGAATTCACTGTCCCCCTCTCCCTGTCCTCTGTTTGAATTTACCCCCACCATGTTCCTGACTAACGGTCATTCTGTGAAACGGTCTCCTACACCAACCTCCCTCCTTGATTTTCCCCTGTTGACGAAGAGCGAAGTCTCGAAATATTCATTGTTTTTCCTGTGTTTTGTGCTTATTTATGTGTTCACCCCATGATACCATCATCTAAGGTAAGTGGTGGTTGATTTCGCTATCCCTTTTTTTGTAAATACATTTGCTAATTAGCTCCTATTATTTCCTGGTAACATATATATATATATATATTTCTGTGGCACGTTCTCCAACATCACCCACCTCCCATAATGTTCTCCTGTTGATAAAGGGCTCATCCCGAAAATTTCTTCATCAGTTGTGCTTTTCTCTTTTCTGTGTTTATGAGTCCCACATCCATCATCTATAGGTAAGTGGTGGCTCATTTCCCTGTCCTAATTTAATTCTTTTTTGCTACTTAGTGCCTTTGATTTCATTGTTTACTATATATATATATATATATATATTTATAAAGCAAAGTCGATCACATATTGTTTATTAATGCATGTGATGCAGGCCCCTGGGCTACAGCCTAACTAGCCTATGCCTAAATGTGGCCCTGCTGGTATGCACTAATATTCTGTGCAACATTACACATAAATAGGTTGGGGGAAGGAGACTATTACAAAACAATCTAAAAATCAATAAATACAATATTAAACCAAAACAGTACAGCAAAAGTAAATTAACAACTCCCTGCAGATAACTGGGCTGCAGTGATGAAAAAAAATCATAAAATCAGCAGTTAGAGTCATTTGTATCACAAAACTTCTACTCACACACTAAACCATTACTCATGGATTAATAATAAATTTCTGACTGACTTTTGTACCATGTTCCACTTAGGACCAGCAGACAAGAGTATGGTCAGTAGCAGTCCCCTTGTGGGAAATTCCGGGTGAGTGAAATACCTACAATGTAATGGAGGATGCGGATGTTCAGTGCTTGATATCCACGCATGTGGATGCAGAGGTGGAAAGATAAATTTTAATATTTTATCAAAAATAAATTTAAAATCAAAATAAGTATACATTTTATGCCAAATTCTATCTTTTTAATAAGTTTATTTCCAAATAATACTGCAATATTTACTTATTGTTGTCTCATCTTTCAACAACAAAAAATGTGGGATGATTTCACAAGTGAATTAAATTATTTACATAACTACACACGCATCTAAAAACCAATCTTTGTTTTATGAACTTTGCGGAGCTCATGTTCGACTAATTCAAGCAACTAATTCAATTCCACGCCAACACACATCTCTGTGCTCGTCAATGTCAAGGTCATTAGTGGTGTTAAAGGATCGGGGACAGGAACAGGACCTTTTAAAAGAAGCATTCGCCTGGAGTGATTTGGGGAATCCATGGAAAATCCAAATTTGGATGCCCAGAAGGGGATTCGAACCCGCGTCCTCCCCAATGCAAGGCCAGAGCGTTAACGCTCACCCACCGTGCTTGGTTCCATGCACTTTAGTGGCGCATTCACAGTACAACTTGTAGGACCAACAATAATCCAATTTTCGATAAAGAACTCTTGATAGGCCGTGAAAGGGCTTACAGGACTACATGTAGGATGTGTTGGATGATGTTGGACTTCGAGGCAACCAAAAATGGTCCTTGCTGTCCAACAAGCTAGAGATATTGGAGAAAACATCCTATGAAAGTGCCATAAGGACAAATGGCTTGCTGCAAGAAAGTATGAGTGGAGAGGATTAGAGGATTGCTTGGAGCATTTTGTAGGACTCCTTCTATTAGCGTGAATAGGTGAACGCATCCTAAGATAGTTCTACATGGATGTCCTGTAAGTTGGACCGTGAATAGGCCACCTTACTTTACATGCAAGTTCAAACTTGTAAATTCCTCGCTTAGGTAAAAACGCCATTCACTTCATTTACTTTTATTACAAGATTGTCAGGAAAAAAAAACTACTTTGTTGGTAGCTAAGCAACGATGGGTAGGATCTTGCATAAAGAGAAAAGAAAACTATATATTGCAAATTTAAACAAAATATCCGCAATAAAACTTGCAGATGCTGATGTGAAAGCAGATGTAGGATTTCATGTGAAAGTTCCGCACTTGCGGATATCCTTTACATCCCTAATACCCACCTGGAATTTGAAAATGTGTGTGATGCATATATAGAGAAAGAATGAGAGAGAGCAGAATAGCTGAGCATACACCTACATATAATACACTGCTCATCCCCTTCATAACCCAGGGTACCAAGACAACAGTGTAGCATGATTGTTACTATCATTATTCTATTTCTTTTTAGGTAAGCTAGCCAAATAACATTTTGAGAAGGACCCTACCTTTGACCATCCACCCTGGGCCCAACACGTTCCGCCAGCCCTGCTTCCACTAAGAAAGAGTTAGAATGCAAGAATTTTTAATGCTGATAGTATCAGAATTTCTGATCCAGCCTTAATCACATGAGAACAAATGCGGACACCCATAGTGACAGTTACCACTTGGATGTAAGAATATTCTTGAAAACCACTGGATAAAAGTTGACATAGGAACCACTGAGTAAGAAAATAATTATCTTTGCAGAATCTAAAATATAAGTAAACAATAGTGAAGGAGAGGCATTTGGAGAGTTAAATATTTCTCATTATAGTTCATTTTTACACCATGATCACAACGGTGGAAGGACATAAGCATAGGAAATGATAATAGTAGGATAAGACCAAACAATTACAAGTTCACAACCTTATTATTTCGGCACTTGCAATATCTACCATCCAGCATTGAGAAAAGGAAGTAATTCTAAAGACACAAGAATATGAAGTTTACACTTAGATGCCAGAGTACAAGCAATTATTACTATGACAAAAAAAAAAGCCATGTTCGCAGTTTGCTGTGCTCAAAAACAATCAGTCTGAAAACTCCAATAAATAATTTTATAACTCAAGCTAAATACGACCACACAACAATTTTCACTTATAAATTAGTAATCATACCTAAAGAAAAATGTTCTCTACAAGTTTCAACTTTAAAATCTTTCAAAGTTTCAGTTAAATTATTCATCATTCCACTTGGCAACTTATTCCAAGGCCTGATAACCTTACCTAAAAACAAGTATTTTCCTACACCCTTAAACCTGAAATCGAGTGCCAGCTCGTCACCATGGACATCTTTTCCCTTCCTTGCATTATGTTTAATTCTTACATCTTTCCATGCCTCATCACCAAAATACGCCTTGTACTCTCCCATGACGCTCTTCACCCTCCTCATGTCTTCCAATGAATGCCACTCCAGCTCCTTTATCATATCTGTTACTGATTGCGTTCTCCGGTAATTTCCAGAAACAAATCTACCAGCCCATTTTTGCACCCCGTCCAACTCCTGAATTTGATATTCAAAATATGTGCCCCATACTACACTACCATATTCAAGCAATGGTCTGACCAAAGTTTTGTAACCAAATTCCTTTACTTCTCTCATACATACCCTCATCACTCACTCCAACAAGTGCAGACTTTTGAAACCTTTTCCTACCATGTATCCTGCCTAATTAAGCTTGTTATCAAATGTAATGCCAAGATATTTACATTTCAAGTCTTCAACAAGAAATTCCTTCTCCACCTTACAATCAATCAACCTTCAGTTTTCTATCTGTGTATCTAATAAGTTGGCTCTTCTTTACATCTATCTTCATCCCATGTTTACCAACCCAATGAGTTATCCTGTCCAGATCACTCTGCAGCTGTTTACATATTTTTTTTTTGTAACTGCTTTACGTCTCTTTTTAACATCGAGGTCTTTAGAGACGGGAAAGGATGGGGGCAAGGAATTCGGCCATGGCCTTTTGAAGGAAGCATCCCGGCATTTGCCTGGAGTGATTTGGGAAAACCATGGAAAACCCAAATCTGGATGCCCGGACAGGGATTCGAACCGCCGTCCTCCCGAATGTGAGGCGAGAACGCTAAAGCTGTTTACAGTAATTTACCATTTTGATTATTTCAAATAGCATTATGTCACCTGTAAACAACGCAATTTATGATAGTAAACCATCAACACAATTATTCATTTGAAAATGAATAGCAATGCTCCCAATATGCTACTATTTTTACTTCCACTTCTTTTGAAGCTATATTTCCTACCATAACATTTTTGTTTTTTACCTTTTAAAAAAATCTTCTACCCAGCAAATCACTTTTTCATCCACTCCAATAGCTTTTTCCTTATTTACTACAATTTTATGGCTGAATATGTCCAAATTCTTTGAAAGATCTAGTGCTACACTATCAATTTGGCCTCCCATGTCCATTACATCCAAAATATTTTGCATATATCCCACCAACTGAGATTCGCATGTTGTCTACTTGAAATCCACTTACGTTCCTCACATATATTTCTGATGTGGCTGCATATAAAACTCTCCATTAATTTACCTACCACTGACGTCAAAATGATTGGCCCATAATTTTCAAATCTACTTCTCACCCCTCCTTTGTGTACTGGCACAACTATCGCACTTTTCCAATCCTCTGGTAAGCAGCAAGTATCCAGACTCAATTTCAATAATATATCAAGTGAAGGTTCAATGTCACATTGCAGTTGCAGTAATATTATCTATACCAGCCCCTTTACATTTTAGCTTTCTTAGTTCCTTCTTGATATCCTCAGGATCAATTTCAAATTTTTTGGTCTGCTCATTTCTAATTGTGTTGTTAAGCTTGTTCTTTGATTTAGACCCTCCCATTTCTGATTCATTGTCCCTAATGGTCTCACTAAAACAGTTACTTAAAATCTCTGGATTTTTAAAATCCTCAGTAACTTCTTCTCCACCCTCCTTCCCCCTCAGTTTTCTTACACAGCCACAGAAATTTCTCAATGCATCAGTCAATGGTCCCCCTGCACTGGCAATATTCTTCATAAACCCATCTTTCAGATATTATTAAGTCCTTGTTTAGCTGCTTAAAATATTCCCTATTACCCTGCTGTATCTTAACTATGTTATGTTCTCTTCTTACCAACCTCCTCACCTTCCTAGTATAATACACAGGTTCTCTCTACTTTTTTTATTTTCTGTTTTGGAATAAATATTTTTCATTCCTTGAAGTGCATTCTGGGTGATGCTCTACATATCATACGAACTGCATGCCTATTTTTCTTTTTTGTAAGACAGAGGCATTGACTGAGTATGGGCTTTGTCCGCAAAGGATAGTTCCATAAGATAGGTAGGAGTGGACATAACCATAATAAATCAATTGTCAATGTACCTTTAATTCTCCTAATGACGTAGATTCTTTTAGAGACTTTATCTGAAATGAGTTCAATATACCTCTGTCATTTCAAATTTGACTATATAATTATTCCCAAGAATTTCACAGACTCACTGGTTGGATTTTAAGACTATATCAAGGTGGTTTGTTTAGGATTACTTGAGATCACAATTCCACAAGGAACCGGCATCATAATACTGCAAACATAACATACTGCCAGAAATATTTTCCGAAGTATATTTAACGGTTTCATGCTAGTCCAGAATAACTGCTTAATTGCAATGGAGCACATGCTCTAGTAGCAACTACCTTAGTTGTCTAATTACTCCCCCCCTCTTTTTGTTACTATCTTACATAATTCCGTGTTAAATTCCTCCCCCACCTAGTTTTGCGATTTAAAAATTTTAATTTCCTTCAGTGCTCTCGCTAAATCATTCATCACTTCACTTGGTAATTTGTTCCAATATCTAATATTGTTACCCACAAAAGAAAATTTTTACACTCCCTTACGTATGAAATCGTGTGCCAGCATGTGGCCACAGTCATCTTTCCCCTTCCATGCATTATTCCTAATTCTTTGTCCAATATCCTTCAGAGACAATCATCAACATATGCCTTGCACATTCCCAGTGCACTCTTCACCCTCCTCCAATGACTCCTAATCCCATTCCTTTATCATACCAGGTACTGAATGGATCCTGCAATAATTTCCACAGACAAATCTAGCGGCTCTTCTTTGCACGGCCCCCAATTCCTGTATTCAATACCTAAAATGTGGGCCCCAAGACCTCATATTCAACCAATGGTCTGACCACAGTTTTGTAACCCAATTCCCTAACTTTAATTTTTGTATTTGAGTTTCATGACCAACACTCAAATTCCTTAGAAAAGTCACAGAAAACTCCTACGAGCATTAATTTATAATTTATTCCTTCTAGAATATTGTCAGTGAATGTAAATATAGCTTATTTATTTTATTTATTTATTTATTTATCAATCTTGTTCCATGGATCCCTGCTGAGGAAGTACCTCTGGGATGTGAAACATGTCATTGTTGATACATATACACATAATATGAGTCATATCATAGTAAATATATATATATATATACATATTTTACAAATACAAGAAATAATAATAAACATACATTTTTGCAACTGAGTTTTGCTAACGTCATAATGAGTACAATTAATTATTTTCTTCAAATTCTTGAATGGAGTAGAAGGAGTTGCCAATAAGATAATCTCTAAGTTTTTGTTTGAATACATCTTTATTATCTGAAAGCTGTTTTATACGATTAGGTAGTTTATTAAACAGATGTATCCCAGAATAATTAACTCCTCTTTGTACTAATGACAGAGATGTTTGTGTTTTATGCAAGTTATTTCTGTTTCTTGTATTGAAACTGTGTACCTGTGAATTAGGTGTAAACAGGTTAAAATTTTCTATGACAAAGCTCATGAGAGAATATATATACTGAGAATACATTGTAAGAATATTGAGTTTCTTAAAGAGTTGTCTGCAAGAAGTTCTTGGTTTTACCCTACACAGAAACCTAATAGCTCTTTTCTGTGCTATGAAAACTTTTTTACTTTGTGAAGAGTTTCCCCAAAAAATTATGCCATATGACATTACTGAATGAAAATATGAGGAGTACACCTGTTTCATTAATTCTAGATCTGCTGTTAGAGAAAGTGTTCGTATTGCGAAGGTGGCACTACTTAACTTTGCCAGTAGTGTAGTGATATGATCATGCCAACAGAGTTTCTGATCTATTTTAATACCAAGAAATTTTATACTCTCTGTTTCTAAGATTTTGTTGTTTTTATAGTTTATACATATATCTGGCTGTGCATAGTTTTTTGTTTTAAACCTAATATAATGTGTTTTTTCAAAATTTAATTTAATGAATTTGCCTTAAACCAATTTGCTACTACTCTAAGTACTTCATTTACATTAAATTCTATAGTACTGTTTGGTGTTTTACGCACAGTCAGGTTAGTGTCATCTGCAAATAAAACACTCTTAACTTTGTCGGATAAATTTCCAGGAAGGTCATTGATGTATAACAGGGCTGTTGAACAGCCCTTTTGAAAACCAAATAGTAATTTACTTAGAATATTATTATTTCGGTATTACGGAAAAAGAAATTAAAAGTGCTACTGCAGTATTATATAGCAAATTCCTTGCGAAAGTGCGATCTTCAGTAATCCCAAAAGTTTATTATTAGTCATTAAAAAAAAACAGAATTTCCTTTTCACTAAACATTGTTTTCTGATTCTTACCAATTCTAGGGATTAGGGCAAAACTACTCAAAGGAAGATACAGGGAACATGCCAACCACACCATCCATAAGTTTGCCATTTTCAGCAAAAGATCACATTAACCAAAACAGCAAGTAACTATGACACATAAAAGATATTTATAATGCACAACTTAAACAGTTTCCGCGGTCCCCCACTCAAACCAATCAGACGTTCCTTCCTCCATGATCCTAACCTAATCGACCAGAGCATCAGACACTGTCTTTGCGACCAGAGATGATCATTTCATTTATTCATACTGGGGCATGGAGGAAGGAAATATATGGAGGAGAAATGACGTTAAATCGGTGACGCCGGGCTCCTACTGCGCATGCGCGGTGGTTATAGCGGACCGAGCTCAAAACATTGCATTTTCACATTATGCTCCATGTAGTAAAAATTTGATTTTGTAATAGTTCTAAGTTTTTTATAATGCCAGCTTTTGTTGCATACGGGTGCACAAATAGGACAGATAGGAACAAACCTGGAATATCATTTCATTTGTAAATTGCATTCTAATTATTGTTATTGAAATGTTCAATAGTTTTCAGTCAGACTAGCTACTACCATTAAAGATTTATTCATATCTCTCAAATGGATGACTTTGTTTTCAAATATTTGTTGGTGTAGTGCAGCCAATCGGCATACCTTACTATTTTGCACATCATAGTCTACCATTAATTTATACGAGTGTTGTAAAGTCTAATTTAAGTGGGTCATGTTTACATCGTGATTGAGTTGTGCATTCTTTCGTTACGTTTGCAGTTTCTACTGAAAGTGTGGGATGAAATTAATTGTGATAAATTGTGCTTTGCGAAATAGGAATCGAGATGAAGGAAACAAAATCGTTATACGAATTGTAGTTCGTGTTGCAAAGTTATGAGTATGTCTACAAAGTTTGTTTTTGTACCAAATTATGCCCTGTATGCTCCAAGCATCACTGTAATCACCAGGCTGTCGCAGTTTGATGCTTGATTCTTATGCAGTTCGAATAGACAAATTGAAAATCAAGAGTACAATTTTTTAATATCTCCCTTAGTTCTCGGGATATCGACTAACAAAAATTTGTTATAGGTATGGTGTGGTTATAATTCCTTGTGCTTTTGGTGACATTTTTATTCTGTTCTATGCCCCATTTCAATGTAACAACAAGCGGCAGTAAAAAAGGAAAACACACACTCTGCATGTGCAGCATGTAATTCATTGTGGTTAGGACGGAATTATTTTTTGGTCCAGGCCGCATCTCCACCTCACGTCCACAATTTGGAGACACTATATCCCAAACAGTAAGCGAGATATTGAAAAATGTTTACTCTTTATTTTAGATTTGTTTTCGTCATGTTACATTAGATTCCATCATCAAATTTCTTCTGCATTTCATTCAAAAAACCCTCACCTTTGAGACGGTATATCACGATAACTAAGTGAAATACCGAAAATTTGTATTATTCGTTATCTTTTCTTCTCATTGTGTTACGTAAGAATCCATTATCAAATTTGATTTTTGTCAATTTTTTCTGAATTTTAACCAAGAACACCTCACTTTTGAGAAAGTATATCTCGAGAATTAAGCGAGATTTCAAAAAAGATTATTCTTCATTTTTTATTTGTTTCGTCGACTTACATAATAATCCATCATCAAATTGTGGCTCCACGGTTATGGTAGAGTTCCCTGGATATATTTGGGCATGTTCCCGGTGATTCTTGGGTAGGGTAATATGGCGTCCCCCCCTCCCCACCTCTCTCCACCCGGCTTCACTTCAGGGCGTGGTAAAGGTCCCTTGCGTCGCCTCCATATATTCCTTCCTCCATGCCATGATTCATACCCTCCATGATTCATACTTTGATCCATGAAGGAATGAAGATATCTTCCTTGCTCCGTGCTTTGATTCTGCTATGTTATAGGTTTGTTAGGACATAGTAAGATGAAAATGTAACAAGTAAAAATAAGAACGACGTCTTTCTCGGCGTTGGAATGGATGTAGTCTCCGGAGAATACTACATCCAAGTAAAAATAATCAGGATGCTCGTGCAAGAAGACTCATCTTCGAAAACTTTAATGTCGCCACCGGTATATATATATATATATATCGTTAATTTATACAGGTTTGCACTATTGAAACGAATAGGCTTCTACACTGGAGGAAGAAAATACATGGAGGAGAAATGACGTTAAATCTGTGACACCGCCTCTAAACTCTCGGCTGATACTGCGCATGCGCGGTGGTGGCAGTGGCCATATTGCGAATACCTACAAATGCAAAGTTCACTTTGTGTTTGATGCTGTGATTATTTCATTTACCAATGTGTCAAAGTATTTTATAATGCCATCTTGTGCCATCTAGGAATCTTGATGAAGCAAACGATGCTGTTACCCCAAATGCAGTTTGCGATTCAAATACGCGTGTGTGGATGTGTCTACATAGTTTGATTCTGTAGCGGCAATTTAGTGGAGATTGTGGTTAGGTCTAAATGCAGTCTGTACCAGAATGGTTTTGTTGTTGCATATATAAGGAACAAAGAATTTATCTATTATTGTTAGTAATTTCATGAGAACCATGTTAGTGACAAAACGTGTATCGCGATGTAAACTACTTCCAGCTATTCCCAATTAAGCTTACGATGTATGGTAACAAGATAACTATTTTTACTCTGGTCTAGGCCGCATTTCAACCTAACCATAAGTGGTAGTAATAAAACTGAAATATCCATTCTGCATGTCCACCATGTAATTCATTTTGGCTTTGGCAGAATTAATTTTTGGTCCAGGCTGCATATCAACCCAATCCCCTCAATTTGGAGACAGTATATCCCGAAAACTAAGCAAGATATCGTAAAATTTTATTTTTTATTTGTCTCGTCTTTGTAAATAAGAATCCATCATCAAATTTAACTTTGTCCAATTTTTTCTTCTGAGTTTCAACCAAAAACATCTCACATTTGAGACAGAATATCTCTGAAACTAGGCAGGATATCAAAAAACTTTAATCTTCATTTTTTATTTGTCTCATGAGTTACATAATAATCCATCACCAGATTGTGCCGTTACGTTTATCCTAGAGTCCCCATGAGGTTTTTGTACATATACCCCGTGTCTGTATGGATGCGGCCTAGCCCCCCCCCCTCCCCCCACTCCTCCTCCGTCCGGCGTCACTTCAATGCGTGGTGAAGGTCTCTTGCGTCGTCTCCATATATTTCTATCCTCCATGGTCTTTGCGACAAGAGATGATCGTTTCATTTATTCATACTTTGATCCATGAAGGAATGAACATATCTTCCTTGCTCCATGCTTTGATTCTTCTGTTGCTATGTTATAATCATGGAGGAAGGAATATATGGAGACGACGCAAGGGACCTTCGCCACATACTGGAGTGAAACCGGATGGAGACAAGTGGGGAGGGGAGGCCGCCATATTGCTTGACCAGAGAAATACGGAAATATGCACAAAAACCTCAAGGGAATAATAAGACAATCGTGGCACCGCAATTTGATGATGGATTATAATGTAACTCGACGAGACACATCAAAAATGAAGAATAAAATTTTTTGATATCGTGCTTAGTTCTCGAGATATACTGTCTCAAAAGAGTGGAGTTTCTGGTTGAAATTCAGAAGAAACGTGTCACCAAAGTCAAATTTTGTGATAGATTCTTATGTAACACGACGATACAAATCGAAAATAAAGAAGAAAATGTTTAGATATCTCGCTTAGTTCGCGAGATATACTGTCTCAAAAGTGAGGTTGTTAGGTTATGAGGGGATTCAACGATAACCGTGGCGCCGCAATTTGATGACGAATTCTTATGTAACTCGATGAGGGAAACTGAAAGTAAAGAATAAAAATTTTTGATATCTCGCTTAGTTCTCGAGATATTGTACCTTAAAATTGACGTGGTTAGGTTGAAATGCGGCCTGGACCAGAAAAAAACTATCGCCATATCCATATTTGATGATGAATTCGGACGTAACTTAATGAGCAGGTAATTCTTTTTAACTTGAATAACAAACTGTTTATTTCTACAGTTCTTAAATTTTAGTTGATGTTCAAATAGGTTATATTTTCACATTCTATTTCAGTAATTGACAAGGAAGATTTCAAAATCTAGAAATATACTTGTAGACATATTTACAAACAGAAACAAGTCATATCTGAAATTAAAAAAAAAAAAAAAAGCATAAGTCAATGTTTAGAGCTTTAAAAAAAATCAATACTTCATAAAACCTCATAGTTTCTGAGCTTAATTAGAAGATATTGTACTGGTAGTGGCCTATATAATTTTGCTACAAAAATCAGTACATTCAAAAATCAGAAGTGACAGCTAATAATAAATAAATTGTTTGTTCTCTTCTGGTGTACACCGCATTTCAACCTGTCAACATTTCCGTTAACATTGCCGCTACAAAACCAAACTATGTAGACACATCTAAACACAAGAAATGCATCGCGAACTACATTTCCGTCAACAAAGTTTATTTCATCACGTTTAGTAGTTCGCAGAGCACAAATTATCACAATTAATTTCATCGTGCAATTTCATTGTAAGCTTAAACGTGAGTAATGCATGCAGAATACCATATTCACTGTGTCGCGATGTAAACATGACCCGTTTAAATTAAATTTCCAACATTTGTCTACAATAAGGCTAGCTTTTCAGGTGCAAAATAGTAACATATGCTAATTGTCTACATAACACCAACAAAAATTTGAGAATAATATGATCCTATTGAGAGCAATGAATAAATTTATAGCGAATGCCACTAATGTTGCGGTTGCCTGTCAGATACTTCAAGAACGATAATTACAATGTGACTTACTTATGAAACGCTATTCCAGGTTTTTTCCTATCTCGTCTGTTTGTGCAACCATATGCATCACAACTTGGCATTATAGAAAACTTTAGAATATTAGAAAATGAAATATTCTCAGCAGCTGACACAGTGCAAACAGCCCAATGTTTTGGTACTCCTACGATGTCCGCCGCGCTGGCACAGTTTTTTCACGAGGTTTCACGGATTTCGCGTTATCTCGTCTCCATATATTCCCTCCTCCATGGTTATAATGTAATAATTGTTATAGGATTGTAAGGATATAGTAAGGTAAAAAGTAAAAATAAGAACGAAGTCTTTCTCGGCTTTGAGAATGGATATATATATATATAAATATATATGTATATGTATATTGTTAATTTATACAGGTTTGCACTATCGAAACGACTAGGCTTCTACACTAAATTTAGTAATAAAAGCACGAAGACGTTAATGAAACACTTTTAACTAAAATAAGGTAAAAAAATGCCCAAATTTTATCGACACTGTTTCCATAAGCAACGTAAACAAACTGTTTTCCTATTCTTTCCGGTATTCCCAAATTGATTTTACTCTTCTTGATGGTTATCCACCTAAGTCAATCAGCATGGTGTCGATTTTAAATCGCGATGTAGTAATGCGAGTACGAAACAATTTTTAATTTTCCAATAGCACTTAGGTTGAAATACTGGCTGGCTCAGAATGGTAACGACATTCCGTGACACAGTTTAAGGCACTAAGAATTAAGATTTATTTTTAATCTAAGTTGCTTTCATATTACTGACGCCATTATTCAATGCGGCAGGAGCAGTTCCAAATGTATCACCCTATATGCAGCCTCCTTTTTCTTCTTGTTATGCCATGCCCGATTCAGGACGAAGACGGTTACCATGAAGGATGCACCCATCCATGGGAACTCTCTTGCGAAGTTGAACAGGCGTAGTTTCCTTTTGTCTTCTCCACTGTGTGTTTGTATCTGTTATTGTAGATATGGGTGAGTGTGATAGAGTTCAATACAATACTGAACACACACATCAGATGAAGAAGGCAGAAGGTGAAAACGGGTGCCAGCTCGTCCAAACTTACTCTTCCGAAAGATTTAAGGTGGGTGCCAGGATTAACGCAATTCTTCAGACTGACAAATCAACAGTGCAGTATACCCACTCTCCATACTCATTGGGGAAAGGTTTGAGATTTAACCGTAGACTTTGGCGAACCTTCTGGTGAATAGAAACTGTGCATCACAAACTCTCCTACCCTACCAGGCAAGTATTAAAATTTAAAATTTCTTCCACCACCAGGATTCGAACAAGTTAAAACCCATATCAGTGTCAACACCATCACAGTGCCGCAACCAAATGAACCAAATGGTGGAGCTATCACGACATGTCCTCCCACGACATCTAAGAGAACTTTTTTCAATTTAAAATTTCTCGTGTTGGGAAGAGTTATTGAGAGTCAGGTTCCGCTGTGATATTCGGAGTGTGAACAACTATTTCCTGCTGGTTAACTGGAATCGTATAAAGGCGCTGCTAACTACCCGGACTTTGATTGTGGACTACGAATAGGCTCAGTGACTGAAGATTTACCCGGCAACTACACACGGCGACGGATTGGACCTACGGCAACGGATAATTCGGCGCACGGCACAGGACACGAACTGGCGGACAATTCGGCAATAAAGAAAATGGCAACAAGTGGGAGTGCCTCAGACATGGCAATGTCTTAAGCCCAATCCTACAGTGAAAGTGATAGTGAATGTGGGATGTCAAACCCAGACAACATCAACAATATTCTACTCAGACCAGCTATCAGTCAAAACATGGATCTTTCCCGATTCACAGAAGTGAAAGGCAAAAGGAAACGCGGCGGCAAAGCGAAGTAAGCAACACGGAAATTCAAAACCGATTTACATCATTGGAGGCATTGGGAAACCAGGACAATAAGAAAGAAGAGGAGACATCGATTTCACAAAACTCAAGTAGGTCTACTCAGCCAGAGCAAAAGAAGGAAACCTTTCCACCTATTGTTATCGGAGTGGTTAAAGAATTCATTCAAATGAACCAAATAATTAAAGAGAAGTTGCAAGGGAGCCTAAAGGTTGTATACAGAGGTGACACCTTGAAGTACCATGTGGAAAATATACAGGACTACGAGTTTATTAACAGATTTTTTAAAGAAAATGGAATACCCTTCTATACTTATCAATTACCAAAAGACAGGCTACTAAAGGTA
>JARYHS010013630.1:114043779-114104739 GCA_031002005.1 Vandiemenella viatica | reverse complement strand
TTTTGTGGCTCCATGGCAAGCAGCATACCTTTGAACATTTCTTCTCAAACTACTTTGATTGGCCACTGCTGCAAATTAAAGTAAATTCGATACAATACATTCATTTTCCATTGATCCCAATATAAAGGAGGACTGGCTCTGTGGGATGTGGAAAGTTGTCAATTTACAGATAAACAGTTGCATACAAAATAATAAGTACACCACTAGATGTACAGTCATAGTATACATGGTACATTAAACACTTCCATTACAAAATAATACATATAGGCTAACAGAAGATGTACAGTCGTAGCATATATGGTACATTAAAAAAATTCCATAACAAACTAAATACATACACCACGAGATGTACAGTCATAGCATACATGGTAAATTAATTATGTGAACTATATTTACACAAGATACTGGCAGTTATTTGGGTCTACTGGAGATCGCGATTCCGCTACAACAACACATAGTAATATCGTTGGAATACTGATGTAGTCCAATCGCAAGACGTATTATTATCAAGCAGTAATTCCGTTGTAATATAGCCTGGACCATTATTTTCAAGCACAAATTATATTGGTAATACAGCCTGGACCAGTATGAAACCGTTAATGTACTTAGGGAATAATTTATAGTGGAGACTTGCGTTTGACCACTGCAGTATTATGATAACTCCTGGCGGAATCGGCGATCTCCAGTAATCCCGTTATTTTTTAGATACCTTAGAAATAAATTCTTCGTCAGAGTAGGAGTTGTCAATTAAAAATCCTTTCAATTTTTTCCTGAATTTATTCTTATCATCTACTAGACATTTAGTATGTGTTGGGAGCATATTGAAGATATGTATCCCTGAATATCAGCCCTTTTTGAACAAATGACAGGGACTTGTAAGTCTTGTGAAGATCATTTTTACTTCTCATGCCATAATTGTGTATTTTACTATTTGTTTCAAACAAAGTATAATTTGTGACTACAAAGGACATTAATGTGTATATATACTCAGATGCTAATGTTAAAATCCCTAACTTCTTGAACAGCTCTCTACATATAGTTCTATTGCTAACCCACCCCACACAATTCTTATTACACGCTTTTGGGCTCTGAACACTTTGTCTCTATGGGTAGAATTGCTCCAGAATATTATTCCATATGAAAATAGGGAGTTAAAATAAGCAAAATAAACGGGTCTACTGGAGATCGCGATTCCGCTACAACAACATTCAGTATTATCGTCGGAAAACTGCTGTAGTCAGTCGCAAGACGTATTGTTTTTTAGCAGTAATTACGATATAATACAGCCTGGACCATTATTTTGAAGCAGAAATTAGGTTGTAATACAGCCTGGACCAGCATGAAACCATTAAATGTACTTGGGAAAGAATTTCTAGTGGAGTTTTGCGATTGACCACTGCAGTATTTTGATGGAAACTCCTGGCGGAATCGCGATCTCCAGTAATCCCAAATAAACTAGCTGCCTCATACGGAGATTTCCTAAAGCTGAAATTGTACGAATTGCAAACATGGCTGCTCCCAATCGCTTTAGTAAGTCAGAAACATGTACTTTCCAATTTAAATTATGATCAACATACAAACCTAGAATTTTTCGGGTAATATCTAGATCGCGATACCGCTGCAAAGTTCTTACCTGTGGCTGACTAATCTTGGAAACAAGCTCCCTGGATTCGTCACACAAGTGATAATGTTCTAAGCTGTAGCTTACTGCAGTAACATGTTTAGATGTTACAGACCACCCAGATCCCGCTGGACATAGATGGCACATAGCCTGATAAATTTCTCTGGATTCTCTACTGAGCACCAGTTTCACCCTATAATCCATATTATTTGCAGTTGCAGCCGAACACAAAGCTTCAATGAAGATAATCTCATTCGGCACACATCTCATTAAACCCATCTTCGGGAAATTAGTTCACTGCCTCCGGAAGCACTACCTCAAATTGAAATAATGTTTTATTGAGGTTTGGGAGTTGTTCTATCCTCTGTAACCTGTAAATGCAACGCAAAACTTAAAAACAAAAACAGGAATAAAAGACTTTGGCCTAAAATCAGACATTTATAGATTTTTAAAAATGATTTCAAGCGGTTCAAGAAGCGAGTAGAGAAAAACCGACAAGAGGGCTAAGCCATATTTCAAGAGGGTTTAGCCATATTTCAAACAAATTTCATAAATTTTACATACGTTTAACGGCTTTCACATATAGATTTTATGAAATAATATGCATTTTGGAACGTGTGTAGTAAATTATTCGCTTTGATCTTGTGAATTGTCACCTGCTAATCAGTTCTTGTTTCGTGCACTTCAACAGATTACGTGCTCCGTCTTGAAGGAGTAACTCTTTCAGCGTTAAATTCTTATAACCGCACTCCACCACACACAAAAACAAACAGAGACAATGAAAACAAACACATAATGTAATGGCGCTGCAACTCAGTAGCATGGAGGATTCCTTCCTCCATGCTCAATACCAAACAGATACACGTATCGTCATTGCTACGTCACTTCCGCGTGGCGAGGGAGTGGGAGGATTCTCGCACGGCATGGGTGTACCCACAGACGCTTCAATTATTAGCTTCATTGCTAAAGGTCATCAAAATTGAATGTTGTTTATTTAATTTTGATTTTAAAGAAGCATGTTTGTTTGAACTTAATTTGGAATTTGGTGGATACTGCTTAGATAACTGAGGATGATTGGTTTCATAATGTCGACGTAAATTGCTAGCTTTATTATTTTTGACCGTAGAATTACAAATAACACATAATGCTTTTCTGTTATTGTCAATAAAAAAGAAATTCTCCTCCCACTCATTATTAAATTTTCTATCTTCTTGCTCATATTTTCTTATTTTATTTTCGTTCTCTGTCGTCATATTTTTAAAAGAACTGGAAATAAAGAAATTTAGAAAATACAAGTTTTGTGTTATTAAAACAATAGCAGGTGTTACATACTACGAAACAAATTATAGTTAACTTACCAAAAATTCCAGATTACAAATTATACCCGTAGTAAGAGTGATACAAATTGTTTCCTCCAGAGCACAGTGTCAACTGTCCGTTGCAATGAAAGTTTACAAATTCAAAATCGGTATGGAGTAGGTCGATTACGTCACTGTTTGTGTTCGTTCGCACAGTTTTCGATGAGTCATATCATTCTTAACTTGGACGGAAATGAAATTTGTTACAACGTTGCACTTAGTCTTTCATATTTGTTATCAATAATTTAAAAGACATTTTGAAACACTTACTGAACGATAATAAGTTAAAAAATATAATAACACAAAATTGAAAAGGGAACTCAGGTACATTTATCGAGAGCCACAAATAATCCTGCAAAGAGCCGCATGTGGCTCGCGAGCCACAGGTTGGTCACCCCTGGTATAGTCCATGTTTGTAATTGAGTAAAACAACAAATCAGGTTTATAAAATATATTCATTATGCATGGATCCCAATATAAGAGACAGGCTCAGTGAACTGTGGAAAATTCTCATATTAAAGATGAACTATTAAATAAACAAATACACAACAAAAGATTTTCGTGCTCTGTACTCGCCTACACGGGTCGCTTGCACCATATGTCCATTAATGTTTTACGCTAAAATACGCCCAAATTACTCGGTTTATCGGTGCTGTATTGTTCTCATAGTTACGTGTGTGATATTAGGTTTATTGCAAGTCGGGAATTGTCGGTATGGAGTTATTTTTAAAGCTGACAGACAGCAAATGTCGATTAAAAAATGGAATACCGTTTATTTTGCGTGTGTGAATGGAGTAATACAATTATAAAACACTAGTGAGAATTATTACATCTTTCACCTTAAGATTTAACAGACCGGTTACCTAAGATTTTCGTGCTCTGTACGCGCCTACACGGGTCGCTTGCACCATAGGTCCATTAATGTTTTACGCTAAAATACGCCCAAATTACTCGGTTTATCGGTGTTGTATTGTTCTCATAGTTACGTGTGTGATATTAGGTTTATTGCAAGTCGGGAATTGTCGGTATGGAGTTATTTTTAAAGCTGACAGACAGCAAATGTCGATTAAAAAATGGAATACCGTTTATTTTGCGTGTGTGAATGGAGTAATACAATTATAAAACACTCGTGAGAATTATTACATCTTTCACCTTAAGATTTAATTGATACTGGTGAAGTTGTTAATTCTATGATCATACCCTGTAGCAATTTCCCCCCACACCTATCTACAATTCACACATATTTTTAATTTCCTTCACAGTCTGTTGTATATTGTTCATTACCTTCTTACAAATAGGTAATTTGTCCTTCTCCCCACTCCCTTACCTACAAATTACAACGTTATGCAGGAATACAACCAGGGGCGGATCCAGGATTATGGTTTGGGGGGGGGGGGGGCTTGGCTTGAGTGAATTTTGGTTCAGAGGGCTTGCCTTCAGTGGATTTTTGGTTTTGGGGGAGGCTTGAGTCGGCCATGGGGTAGTCTTTATAGCCTACTTGGGCCTCAAATCCGTAGAGCTAAAAAAAAAAAAAAAAAAAAAAAAAAAACTCCAAAATTACAATGTCGGGTGTGGACAGAGATACTTTTTGGGCCCCCCCCCCCTGGATCTGCCCCTGAATCCAAGTACCAATTTATTTTCTCCCTTTTCCCTTCCACATGCCACTTCTAGATACTGCAGCAATATTTATCCAATATTCATCGCCAGTATGCATGCCCACATTTCAACCACTTTCCATCCTGCAATGCCACCTAATCAAAAATTTGTATCATTTCAATTCTGAGAGCCTGCCTATAGCCTAGTAACTGCTCCGTTGAGCAGAGTATAGCGGAGTGTTTGTCGCTAGACATTTACTCCTACAGCATTTGGATTGGTTGTAGCTTCACTGTCGGTGGGTCTTCGCGATAGGCTGTTAATGATTTTCTTCTCTAATGGTTGCCGCCGCGTCCTTCTTGTTACATCAGAAGTGGTACGCCGCGTTTTATGTGGCGAAGTTAGGGCTGCCTCGAGGAGGCAGACATGTCTTCTTTTGTTGTCAGGTGATTTATCAACTGCGTGAGAAGGGTGATGAGTTCGTCTAATCTTCTGCAATGCCACCTAATCAAAAATTTGTATCATTTCAATTCTGAGAGCATCAACGTATCTAAAAAGACAGGTGAGAGATCTTGAAACTAAAACAGAAAAAACTGGAAGCTGTATGTTTAACTCTGAAGATCATGATCATATCTGCAAGAGAAATAGAGAGAAAATTCCAGAAAACAAGAATAATATAATAGTAGAAACTAAGGTGTCCAAGGTACAGAAGAACTTTTTCAAAAAAAAAAAAAAAAAGAAATTAAATATTTACTATTGGAGAAGACACATATTAAGTGGAACAAGGATTTTTGCAATACAATGACCTTATAGTTGTGAATATATGTCAAAAGAAAAAAATATTGCTAAAACACTTTGTGCCAAAATAATTGAAAAGCAGAGATTTACAAGATACCTCATAAAAAGTATCTGGAAAACAAATACTTCTATAATATATTTGAGATTTTAGATACAAGATACTTTTGGAAATGGTATTTGAAATACAACATACATATTTTCAAAATACTTTTTTCTAAAAGAATACATTTTTACATAATGTATTTTTTTTTATTTTGAAACATATTCATTCATTTGTCTACAATCTACAAGAAGTTCTTTAAGGGTTTAAAGGAGACCCAAGTAAAACCAGTTCTTCAAACATCTGATCATTAATTTTTCTTCGATTGGTTCTCATTATAACCCCCTCGAAACAGAATTGCCGTCCACAGTGGTAGGACTCCGCAAACAGGTGTTATATGTTAAAAATATTTTTTATTGTTGAATAACCATTTTAATTTTTTAGGCAGATGTCCATATTGTTTAGGTACTCAAGTGCTGGTAAGTCAGCGGTGCTCCCAGTAGACCGTGTGTCGTCGCTAGTAGTGGCATCAGCAATACAAGAATCAGAGTCCTCTAAAAATATGTAATAATTGTCTTTTGTCTGTTATTATACCTTTCCATTCTTTAAAGATTCTGATTTTTGTTTTTCAGGTCGATTAGTTTTCAATGTTTCAATAGGGATAAGCTCTTTTATATGTTCTTTAAATACTTTTGGTACACATTTCACTATTATTATTTTTTTTAGCTGATGGGACATTGAAGCTAATATTGTATCATTTCTTATAGGCTCAATATGAAAAACCTTTTTGAAACATTTAGATTTTTTTCAATGATATTTAACAAAGTGCCACAATATTATAGATTTTCCATTTTAAGACATTTAACCATATGCTGGATTCTTATTAGATCGTGTACTAGGTGATTAATCCCTTTGCAGACTGAATAACTTCTGGGCTTTGAACAGTTCACATATTCACATACAAAATATATTTCATGATCCTTACAAGAATGTAATTTAAGGTTTTTCATAGTTTTACTAAGACACTCCTGCTCTGCTAAAAGGATGTTTATGGAATTATAATAAGAGTTACATCAGGGTGTGCATGGAAAAGTTCGTGACTTCCCTGTTAATTCTAAATATGTTTTCACGTACTTTCGGTAATCTAGAACAAAAATTCCAGAGCGCTTGGCACTTTGATAAGGCTGATTTTAGCAGTTTTTTTTTTTTTTTTTTTTTTTTTGTAAATTTTTTTATTGAGTATTGCTTCTTCAAAATCTTTATACTGGAAACCAAATGCAAAGAGAGGGTAGCGCATCTTTCATGTCCTGGCAGGCAATCATTATATTGCGGTTCTGAAGAATCTGGAAAAGTTCTTGTAGCAAATCATAGTCTTTGTAGAGTCGTATTCTTTCAAGATCTTCTTCATGTGAAATGTTTTCAGAAAATCTGAATCTGATTTTCCAAATACCTCAAAGGTCCTTACCATATTTGATCCATTATCTGTTACAGTTTTCACAAATTTCTGATAGCTTTAAATCAAGCTCTGAATGTATAACAGTTGTCATTTCGGCAACTTTATCATATGTGTGAGCCCCTTTGAATCTTATGA
Source organism: Vandiemenella viatica (assembly GCA_031002005.1). Classification (NCBI taxonomy): domain Eukaryota; kingdom Metazoa; phylum Arthropoda; class Insecta; order Orthoptera; family Morabidae; genus Vandiemenella; species Vandiemenella viatica. The sequence goes on along the minus strand of JARYHS010013630.1, from coordinate 114,097,738 downwards.
ATGCAATGGCGGCACTTTTCCTCTCAAGAGTCTCACTTCCAATCCAGTGGACTGTAACCCCCAAGTAACGTCTTTTAGAAAAAGACCAAACATCAGATGTGGTGCACACAAACTCCACAGTCTTCAGATCCTTCTTTTCGATTCATTTCACTCATCACTATTTTTGGAGTCAACGATGGCATAAAACTTTTGGATGTTTCGTTAGTTACTGTGCACTTTCAATTAAAGCTTTAAATAAATTTTGCTCCACCATTCATACTGGTAACATATTTAACAACAAATTCCACAGCCAACTTGTCCAAGTTAACAGACTTTGGTATAGTCTGCTTTAATTTCTTACAAGCGTCTGCTGATTCTGAACTGCTACTATTCTCAGCAATTTTTTTTTTTTTCAGATTCGTATTTTGAAATTTTTCGTAGTCTTGCAACAGATCTGCATAACTTTTCTCTAATATATATGTATATAATTTAATAACACAGAAAGATGCTTGGAGAAAAAGGTGCGAAGTTTTTACCCAGCCATAGGATTGCTTTTGGGATTTTTAAAAAAAATATTTTAAATCATTATTTCAATTATTCTATTGTTCCAGATTGCTATACTATTAAATTTTCATTTCACTGGATGTAAGGAAACCTTAATGTTTCCAATGAAAAAATCCACAAACAAATATCAGAAAGTAAACAATATTGTAATTATACCATTATTTAATATTGTATAAAAATAATTTTTCCATTAAATGCTTCAAGAAGTTTGTAGTAGAAGTAATATTACCCTTTCTCACTTTCGAACATATACTACAGACACAGTCACGTCATTCTCTTTAAAATAATAAGTGTCTGTTTATATCATCCTTGAAAACAAACAAGAAATCAGTTAAATCAAATTAGAAATTAGTCCAAGCTATGTTGGTAACGGAAGGAATGACAAATAATGGATTGCTACAATTCAAGCATATTACCCGTCGGGATCGATTATTTGTATAAATAATGGATCAGAATGAAACATATATACAATCACTTCTATTAACTTCATTTTTAATGTAAACTAACCATTATACGTACAGGATCCTTTTCTTTATAATGCCATAACTTAGAAATGTGAAATAGTATTTTCAAAATACAAAGATGCCAAGACAAAAGTATCTAAACACAAAATAAAGATTAAGACAGATATTCCAGATACAAGATAAAAATATGTAATTTGTATCTGTATTTCAAATATTGTATCTCAAATAAGTCACATCTCTGTTGACAAGTATCAAGAATTGACAGTGAATGTCATAAAATTCTATGCAATGACAACATTTATTCATTTGCAGTAGATGAATGCGAAAAACAAACGTATAAAAGGTGGCCCCAGCACAGAAAAGGAAATCTTGTCAGCTGCTCTGATCATGCATCCCAAATAATAAAAAAAACCCACCCCAAACACAAGAATGTATATGAATTGTACTATCATATATATTTTCGTTCAATTAATTTCTTCGCCATGCGTGAGATATATAGTTTTGAACAGCTGTGGGCTTCACACATTTGTTGCTTGCATCCATTGCTTCTGTTTACATATTAAACAACCATTGCTTGTTTTGCTTTCAATCCAAACTTTACTAGAATAATCTTGGTGTTGCCTGAAGTCTGTATAGCTACACAACGGCAACCATCACACCACTAACTGAATAGTACTAGCTCATCTAGATCTATATTCTGTGGTATATGAGGAAAATCAACTTAGTAGACAAGTTTCAGAATGAATAAGACTTAAGGAGAATTATTAGGAAGCAGAATAATGAAAACTGTTTTCTTTCATATATTCTGGATATCAGTTCTCTTACAATTTGCCTAATGATCAGTACAAATTAAATGGTTTAAAAATAAGATTTGGGTGGTATGTCTGGATGTGTATACATCTTTCCCCTTGCCATATGCCTAGCTTCATAAATGAGTAAGGTTTTTTAGTCGAAATATTGTATCCCACAAAAACAATTCTTGTAAAAATAGGCCAAGTCTCGTGTTCATGTAGTGACAAAAAGTTACGAGATCTTCTTCTGAGCCAAGTCTACACTTTACAGTGTGTATTCACTTCACTTTGTGAAACAGAATGGTTTCTCTTGGTGCCATAGATAGTTTATTTAGGATACAAAAATCTGATGACTTAGCCATTATGCACTTCATAATTTTTACTGAAATTGAGGGAATAATATACGAGTATAGTCGTAAAATTCGAGAACGAGCGAGGGAAATCTCGGCTTTTAAATATTTATAAGTTTGATAAAGCAAAACATTTAAGGTATTTATATAGGTTAACTAAAACATGGCCTGCATAAGGGCCAAGTCATCAGATCTTTTTTATCTTAAACAAATGATCTATGACACCATTCCGTTTCACAAAGTGAAGTGAATACACACTGTGAAGTATAGACTTGGCTCAGAAGAAGATATTTTTGTCACTAGATGAACACGAGACTTGGCCTATTTTTACAAGAATTGTTTTTGTGGGATCTCATTTCTTTTTGTAAGTTTATCGCTTATTCTGAATTGCCTCTCAAATGTAATAATACCATTTGAAAATTACTTGATAAGAACATTTCAGAATTTAAGACATCAATATACGTTACCAACAGTGCCCCACTCCCTGAAAACAGTGAGTGTGCGCCGCAGATGAACAATTGCCGTTGGTTTCAATGCCACCATAAACAAAATTACTAGTAAATTCCAAACTAAGCACAGGAAGAAACTAAAATTTAAGATGTTAGTTAAACTTGCTGATCTAGGTTAGGACCCAACACCAGGGACTCAAGAAGGTGTTCATGTGAAAACACATCCTGGACCAAGCTGTAAAATTATATGTCCATGGCGCATATGTATTTTCGAACCAAAAGAAAGCAAGTTAGCATTTACGTGAAATGAGGCCTGAACAAAGCTGCCAAATTATGCATTCATTGCAATGGTGAATATGCAGTTTCGATTCGTACGAAAAGAAAGTCAGTCATCTAAGTTGTTTTGTTAGATGAACAATGAGTTACAATCGCTGCAATGTTAAAAAACACACATACACATCCCCGCACCTTCTTTTGTTTTTCAGTTATTAAATATTTTGTAAATTGATTCTCTTCATGAGACAGGTTCAATGGTTTGAGCATATAGCTTCGTCCAGAACAAATCAATTAACCAGCAACTATGTACCGGAACGTTTTACGTTTGGGTTGCCATTCAATAAATACAGGGAAAATCAGCAATATCATTACCAACAATGCCCCACTCTCTGCAAACAATTAATTTGCATCATAGCGGAGCCGCTGGTTTTACTACAACTTCAAATAAATAACAAGTAACTTCCAAACTAACCATAGGAACAAAGTAAAATTTAAGGCGTTTATTAAATTTGCTTGCCTCTGTATAGTATAGAAATCTCAGGTTTATAGTTTCATCCGAAGCAAAGTAATTCAGCCGCAAATATGTGCCAGAATTTTTCATGTTTGGGGTTGTATTTATGTAAAAATGTGAAAAACTCCAATATCAGATTTTTCTTATGATTTAGGGATGAAACCATATATGTGTACCAAATTACTTGTTTCTAGGATTGCTGGAAGTACAGTGGAATTTTGATGTCGGGGTGTTTTTGTCGAAATAAAATTTCAATAACTTACTAAGTAAGAAAAGGAAAGAAGTAAAATTAAACACAACAGTTAAACATAGTAAGCTAAATCTACAGTGAAAATCTGAGGTTTATCAAGTAATTAGGGTAGAAAGCGATTTCATGTCAGGGGGTAGGTATATGGAAATTTACGAGTTTCAGACTTTTCTTATAATATGTGGGTAAATGTTATCTGTGTACCAAATTTCAGCTTTCTATGCCTTAGAATTTTGATGATCATCAGTCAGTGAGTGAGTAAGTGAGTGAGTAAGTGAGTGACAAAATTGCTGTAGTTTTCATCCTAATAACAACTGAACCAAGAACAGTAACGAAATAAAATTTAGTATGTTTGCTAAGATTGCTGATATTTATGCATAACAGAAATTTGAGACATGTAGCATAAATACTACCAAAAAAAGTGAGGTTCAAAAATGGACCGAATAGTTTCGAGAAAAGGGTAGGTAGTGCGGCCGTTGACTCGACTTGGCGGATGCACTGCAGTGCATCCAAATAGCGTGTTTGTATTTTTTAGTGTTCGTCGGGTCCTCCTGCCTCAACTACAGTAAGTGATGGGTTTTTTCCCTCTCATATCTTATTTTCATTGCCTTACAGTAGTTTCATTGTCACCATTCCAAATTAAATAGTTTGTAGTACTCAAATCTATTTGTTTCCCCTGCTTTATGTAATCTGTCAACTATGTCACAGTTCCTATCCTCATAACACGATAACTCTCCAGACTCATTCTAAATGATATTTATGGTCTATTTCAACACTACCTATCTATAACAAATAAATGGCTATCTCAGTACTAATAAAAGAAGATTTTTTTTTTTAAACAGTAGATGAAAGAAATCAATGGCTTTATTTGTCTGGAATGTGAACTTGCCAAGCAAATAAAACGCAAAAACAATGAAATCAAAGAGTATGGAAAGATCAATTTAATACTTACATAGAAAAGTTTAATAATTATGTATGATAAAAGAATAGATATACAACAAACACATGAAACAGAACAAGAATTAAATCACATCAAAAGTTAAATGTCCCTGATGCTTAAAGCTGTAGGAGGTGCAGTAACTTCTCTCTACAGCTGAAAAAAAGCCGTTAAATGTGCGTGAATTGCAGAAATAATCTTAGAGTATCTACCAATAGTGAGCGCAAGAACAGCAATGGCGGGTCTACTAATTTTCTGAGCTGGATCAAAAACTTGAAATTATGCCGCCGCTTCAAATACAAATTTGACACTGGGGCAGTATAAAGATATTCTTTGATTTTCCATCACCAGAGTCTGCCTTTTGGGGCAGTAGAGTTGAAACACAAGAAGCATTAATTCAAGGATTATTGTAATATTACATAAATGCAACTAAATGTGCAAGTTGATTGTTCAACTCTGAAACAAATTATTTTAGTGTGTGTACTAATACTGCAAGCACAATTTCATTTTGACAATATTTTTATTGAAATTGAGTTATCAAATGATGTATATCCGATTTGCTATTTGTATACATACTTTCATGTACATAATTTCTTTAGGGTCTTTAATTTGTTTTGCTTATGGCTTTATTTATGCCTCACCGGTCATTACAGGTGGGAAAGGACAGGGAAGGAATTCAGCCACAGTCTTTTGAAGAAAGCATCCTGGCATTTTCCTGGAATGATTTGGGGAAATCATGGAAAACCCAAATCTGGATGCCTGGACAGGGATTCGAACCTACGTCTTCCTGAATGCAAGGCCAGAGCGCTACAGCTCACCCACCACTCTTGGTTTAGGTTTTTGAAACAAAGTACATTAAAAACAGTTTGAAAATGTAAAACAAACCTTTTACAGGGATCAAGTAACCCCCTAGATAAGAAAGTAAGTAGGAGGAAGGAAGCTTTTAAGATAATATTGTTATAGCACACTTTTGTTAGGCTCATATGGAAGAAGCTGCAGGCAAAAGCTAGAATTATTCATATCAGCCTCTATTCACTTACTCGGCACGCTCTTAAAATCAGATTTATTTCTAACTTCCCAGTGCTCCAATACATCTCCTAATAATCTTACCAAACCAGTTGCTTAGTAAACTCAAACTACTGCCCCATCCTTATCCATAACTTTCTGAATGTCCTTTCTCCCTTACAATTTTCTTCACACTATCTCATAAATTTCTAGGTACCATATTCCACTTCTAGCCATTATATTCTATATGAACACATCCGTAGCTTCTCTTATTTCTCTATTAGTTAGTTGTTTAGCTGTTTCATGTTTTATACTGCCCTGCTGTTTCCTTATTCTATTATGTCCTCTTACCAATCTCTTATGTTCAGTAACCTCCCTATGGTAGTATGTAAACTGATTTTTTTAAATTATTCTTTTCGTTTTGCATACATAATGAACTTCTTTTTTATGAAATCTCTATTCAATTCAAAGATTCAAACTTTTTAATAGTTATACTTGCATCCACCTCTTTCTTGGCCACTGATTTACCAAAGCCTCGTACTTTAGTCTCATGACATATAATTTCATCTTTCCTTCTTTAGCTGTCAGCACATTTCTATTAGCAAAAGTCAATATTCAAACTATTTTCAGCAGTAAAAATAAGGTCAGAAGCATTTCAAGAACAAAAAAAATTGCAGAATGTCATTACAAGTAAGTGCAATGTACAAGATTATCTGCAATTTTAGTCAAATTTATATTGAAGAAGCATGCCGAACAGTCACTGTTAGATCAAAACATTATCACGAGGTACTACAAACAACCAAATGGCAGTGGAGGAGCATCATGTAGGAGGAGAGCATAGAATTAAATAGAAGATTATAATCGTTCCACAATTGAAGGATTTTTTAGAATGCAAAATTAGGGAAGCCATGAAAATTTATAAACATCCTAAAAACTTGAAAAAAGATTCCTATCGACTGAGCCAAGTGTGGAAGATCGTGCTCGCAGAAGAACGTGTTGCAACAACAACCAAATCACTCCACAGAGCACAAATATTTCTGAAAAATCAGACACACTTTGCCAGAGTAGCAACATTATCTCTGCCAAAAGATATACACAGTCACTCCACTGTGATTAAAAATAAAGTGGATACATTAACTTAAGGCAGTACTGATGAAGACCATAGATTAGGGACTGAAATGTAGGCATCACCAGCAGGATCAGGGCAGAGATAAACCAGAAAAGTGGAATTTTACAAATATCTGCTTCCTTGTATAATTTAATCATATTTCCTTTCTGGTCTTTATATGACAGTGTATAATCTGAATTGTTCCTAAACACTGAAGTGTGATCAGCAGGAATGTTTCATCCAGTAAATATAGGAACTACATCGCACGACTTTTCAATTTCAGAAAGCAGGTCAAATGTGTAAGCACGTCTTAATTATATTACTAGAATTCTTGTAATAAGAGAAAGGAAATGGAAACAAAGATCAGGAAGAAATTATTATGAAATAAGAAGATATAGATATGTTGGATAATATGTAATTAAGAAGAAAATAAATCAGTTTATAGATGAGTAGGTAATAAAAGAACAAACTGACAAGTGGTGGAACTAGCAGAGATAATAGCAACAACAGACAAAAGAATTCTTGAAAATACCTGACTATGCTAAAAGACAAGAATATTAGGAATGGAAGCAATCTTGGAGAGAAATGGGTCAAAACATCATTAGTAGTTGTGTAAAATCTAGTAGAAGGAACAAAGGAAGTGTGATCATAGATAACAGTAAAGACTGATCAAATCATGTGAGCTGAGATTTTTTTTTTTGGGCACATTTACACAATGAAACCACAACCAGAATGAGATGGTATGGACATGTAAAGAGAATGGAGGATCAAAGAATCCCAAGAAAAATCTATGAAATTAAGATGCATGGTAAACGGCCCAGAGGAAGACCAAGAGAGATGGCTGAAAGGAGTGGAGGAGTGTGTACGGAAGAGAGGAGAGGACTGGAACAAAGTGGTGACAAAGAGGTGGTGGGATGAAAGAAGGAAATAGAGATGCTTGTGCATGAAGCAGAGTCTGGAAACTATTGAGGATGATGATACAATGAAATATAATCTGTTAAAGTTTGTTTGACTCTGGAAATTATGTTGTAAAAACTGTTTTTATAATATCCAACAGCAAACCCAAAGTTTCTACACCACAATGACCCAATTGTTGCCATTTTATATGAATTAAACAGGAAAAAAAAAGAAAAAACTTGAAAGGACCAGGTAACAATAAAACCAAGTCAGCTACAAATTGGCAAACAGTTATTGTACAATTAAAAAAGATGATTACAATCTGAGAAATGTGTGGACAAACTCCTGAAATCCGATAATTGTTTTTCAATACAAATGAAGATGATGTTTTACAGAAATTCACAAATTGATAACATAAAAAAGCTCTGTCAGGGCAATGTTAACTAAAAAGTTGAAAATAACACAAGAAGTTTGTGAAAAGACTTCATAAGTAGCAATAGTTTTTTATTTTAAAAATCTTTAAAACCGAAACTAAATTTGTACTTATTTAATGCTGAAAAGCTTGTTTTTTCTAGGTTTCTTAGGTTGTGCAACTAAACACAGACTGCTGCAAACTATAGCATGTATAAATGTTATAAGGCAATTAATCTAACATCCATATTAAAATGCAACATGAAGATACCACTGTTAGCTTGGTAGCTGACAAATGCTTACGATTCAGCATGAGAGAAAATAATTTCTTTTTTTCGGGTTTTACAGCTTTTCAACGTCATTGGAACAGGGAGAAGACAGATAGGCTAGGAATGAGAAGGAATTGAGCAATGAACTTTTGAAGGAAAATGCCAGTGATTTAATCAAACTGGACGAGAAGATAAATTTCTTGAATATTTCACCTCCCAGTTATGAACAAAACGGTATCAGACATCTTTTTTACTTCTGCCTTTACCCCTCAACATTAGAAATGGGAAAGTAATGGGGAGGAATTCATCCATGGCCTTTTGAAGTAACCATCCAGGCATTCGTCTGGAATGATCTATAGAAACCCAAATCAGGATGGCTGGACAGAGTAGAACCCATATCCTCCCGAATGCGAGCATTACGGCTCACCCAAGAAGCTTGGTAATGGGACAGTTCTCATGTGGATCTTGAAATTTATAGCCCATGTACATTGTCTCATTCAAATTGAGCTACAATATGATCATATTGTAGCTCAATTTATACAAATAAAATTACTCAGTTTTTTTAAAAAAATGTGAAGAACAAATTATTAATTTGCATAATTTTATTTTACCAAAAAATATATAAACCAACCCACATTTTCAATAAATAGTTTAGAATTATGTGTACAAATGCATAAAAATCAAGTTGTAAATACATCACTTATTTAGCAAAATATACAGTATTAGCAAAGCTCATCAAGCACACCATCCAGAAATGAAAGAGCATCTGTAACTTCAATCACAGCATCAATATCCCTTCGTTGCACGGTTTTCCTTTTCCCCTTAATCGTGTTGTTGTAAGCTTCTTTTGCAAGTGATTCAATGAAGAACTCCTAAAAAGTAGTATAATAATTAAAAACTGTCACTAGTGAAAAATACCTAACATTATTTCTTAAATATACAATATTTTATTTAAAGAAATAAATAAAAAATTGCTCTGCAACCACATAAAGATATGGGATAACATCACAAAATATTCCTTGTAAAACCGAGTTTAAATAATTTACATTTGAGAACAATAAACATATATTTTCTCACATGTAATGAACGGTCTACTTGGAATACTTAAAATGTAACAAAATTTATGCACCACACAGTGACTCAGACCAAAATGAAGAAATTTAATTGCCCAACACCCTCCTTGATGGTAATGAAATACAACTGTCAAAAAATACACATTACAGCACAATTATTAAGCCCAAGAATAAACACGAAGAAGTGTTGGAGGGAATGCCCCTATTACCTCTTCCACATTTTTCATATTTGATTTTATAATAATTATTTTCTGACTAATTGAAGAAAATAAGCACCTGTTGTAAGAATGGGAGAGGAGGAGGATACTCTTGTCGATAGAACAAATTTTCTTATTGATGGTGGCAGATCTGTGCTCACTGTTCAATTTTGTTTGGGGGCATCCATTATTTACAACAGTTCAAATTGGATATAAAAGGGGGGGGGGGTCCACGAAAATCTCACCAAGAGAGGTGGAAGGGGGAGGGGTCGTCAGAACTATCACACAAACTTTTTATTTCAGATTGTAGCCCTTCATAAACAGTCTATTTAAAAAAAAAAAAAAAAAAATCTCCAAAATCATAGGGTCACTCTCACATTGGGTCCACTAGGTCTCAACACAGGAGGGGTCCAGATTTACACAAATCACCTCACATCATTAATGGACATCCCCTTCCCTAGCTTCAAGCAGACTGGCTCAGTGGTTGGAAGCTGCTCAATACAAATTATTTTCTTTCATTTATTTACAATATTCCTACACTCTTACTGTACATTCTGCAATTGATATACACTGTGATTTACCACAAGATCTCATTTACTTTTTCACATAATTAAGGCATCACTTGAAATATTGTTTATTTGCAGAGTTGTGTCTTTTCACTACAACCCTTGTGACAGAACAGAATAATTTCATAAGAAAATCATATTTTTGTGAAATGAAATTAAACAAAAAATGATATATTTACTCCTTTAGCAAGGAAAAGTAAGTTGCCATGGCAATAAGAAATCAAGAGATAGCTAGAGGTTAGCGACGTAAAGGCCGAACGGTTGCTTTGTTACCAGTTCACTGCTTAAGAACTTTGCATTCTTCGGATACTTTAAGACCGATGTAGTTCCTAGAAGAATAAGAATTGGGAACAATAAATGTTAATCTGTTAAAAGCGTAAGAACTGATTTATTTATAATTATAACATCAGGCGCGCGACACCCTGCTACGTTCATCTTGACGAAGCGGTTCATTTGCTTTGTATATATTTTGTTCCAATACTGGGGGCAACCAAGAAACGTGAAACTATTGCGTACATTCAGTTTTACTCAGAGATATACTCCAAGAAAGAAAAATGTCACAAATCATTATCAGTTTTCAACAAAGTCTTTAGAACAGGCAAAGTATACAACATTTAATTTGCAAAATTTTGTAATTTATTTAATATTTTAACAGATTTGTATTTTTTGTGGGCCTCTGAAACCTTTTTCAATTTCTTTTAACTTAAGATTTCCTTTTCAGTTTTATAAACTTCCATCAGGCTCTGTCAATCAGTACTTCACTCAGATAATTAAATTGTCAAATTTGACAACTATACTACACAAATTGATAATGTTTTCAGAGCCATGAATTAGGAACAGCATGAAAAACAAGCCAAGCCAATATCCCACTAATCAACAAATCACATAGTTTGAAATTGTGTCAGACATTTGTAGAAAGGGACCCACATTTTGGCTATCGGGAGTTGTCAGGGGTGAAAAGGAGGGCAGCTACATTTGTTAGTGGACAATTAGTAACCGATATGATAAAGTATTGGACTAGATGACATTAGTTTTGAAATAATGAACCGTACCCTATCTAGCCTATGCATAAGGGAAATGATGGTTTATCTGATATGTTTAGTTACACAGGAAACAAGAATTGAAAACATTACTTAACTTGGTTGAATTTACTATAGTGGTATGTGCGTTTTGCCTCTACGTATTCAGATATGTCTCCCAGCTACTATGAGGTGATATGTGTTGGAACAAATGTGTACCTCAGCTGTGTTTGGTTTTATATTAAACTTTTATTGCTGCCAACTATGAGAGGTTGTTCTAAGAAACCCGCTTTTTCATATACCTGAAACCTAACGGCTTTTAGCACCAAGCATAATCTTAACAAAGTTACGACTCAGCATGATTTTGCTTGGTGTGTTAAGTCACATGACAGAGTTCTATCTGTCATTAGTTAAAGCAATCAACACTTTCACGCTTAGTTGATACCTATAACGTTTTTTAATTCATGTCCAGTTATTTGTCATACTTACTGTTTTTTGGACGTTAATCCCTGGTTAACACTTGCCCCACAAAAATTCTGCACTGGGGTAAATGCAGATTTAGGCTTTTTAGAGTATTAATAATTACTTACTTAAAATTGGCATCATATAAGAATTAAAAATAAGATAGGATAGGGGGAAAAAAGACGGATACCCATCACATACCACAGATGAAGGCAGGAGGGCGAGACGAACGTGTAAAAACACAAATGCACAATATTTTGGCATGAGCCTTAATCATGTGAGAGGCGAGATAGCAATTCTACCACCACCGCATGTGTTCCACCTTTGTTTAATTCAGGTGGCACGTCGCGATGTGACCACATCTTTCCCCCTGCCATATGTCTCGCCTCTCACATGATTAAGGCTCATGCCGAAATATTGTGAATTTGTGTTTTTACGCGTTCCTTCCTGCCTTCATCTGTGGTAAGTGATGGGTTTCAGTCTTCCGCCCCCCCCCCCCCCAATCCTATTTTCAGTGCCTCACGACAGTTTCTTTGTTTCCATTATCATATAAGAATTAAATAGCCAAGGATAGAATTTATTATCTTTGTGTTTTTTATTATTAATAAGCATAATGAATATTAGAATAATTATTATATAGTGTATATTTCTTATAATTATGATACTAATAACAAAAACATGTTAATACATTAGTCCAAAGCAGTGGGAATTGCCAAAATTTCCCTGATTATTAACATTGGTCATTTTACCCAGTTGACACTCGCTCTAAAAAATGGTAAGAAACTACTCAAGAAAAACCTGAGAAATTTAATGGCAACAAGGATGTCTGTTGAATTTGGTTCTTTCTCAATGTTCATCACCTGGTGGTTTTTGAGTCTTCAGAAATTACTTGGACCCACTGGGAGGTATAAATAAGAAAAATGAATGGGGGAGGAATTTAAAACTGCAACTATAAAAGAATTTTTTTAAAAAAATTATAATAATATAATAATGGGGTAATTAGATGACTAGGGGAATTGCCACCGTAGTGTTAGCTCCATCGCAATTAAATTATTAAAAACATTAGTGCATATTCCAGCAACAGACTTATGTTTTAAATATAGAAGGCTTTTCAGTTGTTAATTATTTTCTGTTTATATTTTTCTTCACATCTGATCTGCCCCAGGAAAAAGCGTATAACTCGGTGACCTTTATTTCCATTTCAAGCCGCACAAAGACTAAATGAATCATCACTAAACAGACTTTTTTCAATTATCCCTATGCTGCTCTATAGTAGAATTAGTGCTGAAAAAAAGGTCACATGCACAATTACCCTTTTTACAGTGGTAAGTGCGTATGTTGGTTCTTCCTTGGTTTATCAGCACTGAAAATTCAAATTTGTTAAAATAAAAACTTTTGAACAATTTATTAAGGAAAAGATACTCCTATTAATTTTTTTTAAAGTCCTACATTTCCCACTTCAAAACGCATTTTTTCAGGGTCAGTTGAAGTTGAATTAATAATTTTGGTCTGTACTTTCCTGACGCACCTTATTAGAATCCTAATTTGGAATACTGCTACTGAATCTTAGCTAGTTTTCTGGTCATAGTAATCAAATGCAAACACATATTTTGAAATATGGCTGAACACATTAATTGTAGTCTATCTCAAACCATTAAAATTACTATGAGACAAATTATTTACCGTTCCTTTTGTTACCAGGAATACCGCTTCCTGCGTTGCTAGGTTAACATCTGGATCCATTTTCATCACCTGTTTAATCCGTGAAAGTGGTAAACGAACAAGCCTTTCAGATTTGTCTGCTTGGTCAGCATTATCTCCTTTTCCTTCCTCATTTCCTGAAGCTACCTAAAACATGGAAGGAGAAAATCATTTAAGAACTTTATAAACTAGTATAATGATCAAGACATCTATATTTTTCACATGTCAAACAAATAAATCTCGATGGCATTGATGAAACAAACATTTCACTGCCAGAGAACCCAAAAAGTAAATACAATATTAATTTCAGCACTCAAGAAATGTAAACACAAATTTAAATATCAAAAGGAAGCACTTTCCAAGACACAGGCGAATGCATAATTGATACCTACCACACAATTTCATCACAGAGTTCTTATGAGCAAAGGTTATTACTGCAGACAACCATTTTTTGTTCATCCCATCAATGCAGTTCATCACTAGCCAATTTTACAAATTTATACATTGCATTGGACTAGTGATATCAAAATGTTTCCCTCAGAACATAAAATTAATAGTTTGATGTTGTTATTGAACAAATCTTTATATTAAACTTACTTTCATTATTCAAGTCGGTAGCATAAGATGAATAAATAATGACTATAAAACTAACAATTATGACATTAAAAAATGACCACTAACACAATACCTAAACAAAATGTGTCAAAAATTTATTAATGCTGATAATAATGTCGTACTGTAATACTAAGTAATTATATTAAAAGTTATAATTACAGGGCGGGATTCAAAAGTAATGAGCCTTTGTTCAATTTATTTATTACAAATTTACTGAGCGAATCAGTACAACTGACTAATAGTCTTCAAAATAGGCACCTCCTGCATCAATACACTTTTATAGGCACCTTTCCCATGACTTGGAAGGCATCCACGTAAGCGTATTCCAGGATGGCTGCAAGGGCTGCCTTGACATTTGCTTGGATGTCCTCTATTGAGTAGAAGTGTTTTCCTTTCAGAACTGATTTTAAGCATGGAAATAAGAAGTTCGGATGCGACAAGTCTGGACTGTAGGGAGGCGGGGGGACCACCAGAATGTTCACCTGGACCAGGTAGGTTTCACAATGAAGGTGGTCTGGCTGGGCGTGTTATCATTGTGAAGCTACCAGCTGTCCTTGATGTCCCTTCGTTTGCGCACAACGGTTCTGTTCAGTATTTTCTAGACTTCCAAGAAATAAGCAGTATTCACGGTCACTCCAGGCAGGACAAACTCGTAGTGCACGATCCCCTTCACTCTGAAGAAGGCGATGAGTGTGGTCTTCGATTTGCTCATCCGTACTTTCTTAGGATGTGGTGACATTGAGGTGTGTCACTCAGAGCATTGGCATTTTGTATCTAGGTCTTACTGGAAAGTCCAAGTTTCGTCACTGGTTATCACTCTTTCGAGAATGCCGGGATTGTCTTTGCACATCTGCAGCAGTTCTTGACATTGGAGCACTTGGTTGTTTTTTTGCTCTTCAGTCAAAACTTTCAGCATAAGTTTGGCATAGATCTTCCACACGTACAAGTCTTCGGTAGCAATGCATTGCACCATTGCATCTGATAAGTCCATGGCCTCTGCTAATTGGTAGAGACTTAAACGCTGGACCATATTAAAAAAATCACGTGCGCGCTGCACATTAATGTTAGTTCGGGCAGACAATGGTCGTCTAGACAGGGGTTTGTCATTCACCTGTTCCCGGCCCTCCCTAAAAGCCTTGTGACGCTTTTTCGCTTGAGAATAAGAAAGACACTGAGTCTCAAATGTCTGTTGAAGCATTTTGAACGTTTCGGAAGGAGACTTTCCCAACAGGAAGCAGAATTTGATTGCATACCGTTGCTCTAATGAACTTTCCATTCCGCCGTGTCACACAGAAGTTCCCGTCAAGGCCCATCCTACCACTCCGTATGCTCGGAGGCAACACCCCCCACTACTGCCACTGGCAAGCGGAGTGCGCGGCGAGGTACGCTCGTGCCAGTATAAAATGATGCTCACTACTTTTGAATCCTACCTTGTAACTTTCTGTTTGAATGTCCATTAAGAAACATTTTTGTACAGGAAATTAAATTTACATGTCCATCCACGAACATATATTTGTAAAAATTCTATTATGGTTTGGTCCCAGCATCATTCAAATTATTTCCTGAAAATGGATTTCTTTCAACATTAATTAAATAATCTCAGTGAAAACACACACACACACACACAAAGAGAGAGAGAGAGAGATTGGAAACAATAGGCATTGGATAGCTGTACAAATTAAACATTAGGAGAATAAAGCACCACTAATCACAGATGATGGCAGCAGGGCATCAAAACACGAAACAGATACAGACACACTAAGCATTGAAATTATATACTTTATAAGTCCAAATTTTACTTTCTTTTGTTTTAATAATATAACATTCAATTCTGGTTTACAGTGAGTATTACATTTTTCATAAAAGCTTTGAGCTAAATATAGTTTTTAACAATCTTGGAGAGTAATCAGATTGGCAAAACACTTTATTGAGAACCTTCAATTTTTGATAATTGATAAAACATTTGATATTATGAAGGGATAAGAAAATAAACCCATCACTCGGATGGGTCAAGATGAACACAAAAACATGTTCACACTTTACAATGTTATGGTCCAAACATTAATCATGAATACAGGACATATGGCAAGAAGACTAGAGATTTACCACACGAGTTTGATAACCATGTCCAGTACAATTCATTACTAAATTACATTCAGAGATATTTACATTTAATTGTTCAACACGCTACTCCTCCCCAAATTCATTTCCATACGAAACCATTATTTTTCTGTGTACATAATAAACAATTTCACATTTGTCTTCATTGTATTTTAGCCCAGTCAGATATATAACAATAAATCTTTACAAACAACCTAGCTTCTGGCTGTATACCACAAACACAATCTTTCATTAGAATAATTAACAGCAACAGTCATCATACACTACCGTGTAGCACTCCTGTTCTCACATTGAACTCTTCTGATACTGCATCTCCTACCTTAACTATTTGCTGTAGGCCTATATTTCTTATTAATTCTTCGACTCAGGATGTCATTTTTCACTAAACCAATGATTTTTGGGTGTACTGGAGATCGCGATTCCGGTACAATAACATTGTGTCTGCGCGGAGGAATTCGATCTGAGATTTTCGATATATATTGGATGTCGATACATATTGTGGGTATTTATAGGCGGTCAGTGTTTGGTCGGATTGCGGATGTGTTTATGTTATGATGGAGTGTTGTGTCGTGACTTGTGTTGGGTGGTAGAATTGTGAATCGATGGTATTGGTGTTGAAGATTTTGCAAATGGGTTTCCGTTATGTGATTGAAGAGACATTGTTTGTGTATTTAGGATGTATGTAGTGAAAGTGTATGTTTGTAGTTGGTTCTTTATAGTTATTGGTGTGTTTTCGGTCTTGTGTTTGTGGGAAGTTTTAGTGGTGGACTGTGGGGTATTTTATGTTGGTGAGTGTTTTGATATAAGTGTCGGTGGTTAATGAGACATTGTGGGTTATGTGTTGTAGTTGCTTTTTTGTTTTTTAATTAGTAAGGTTAGTTGGCTACTGATACGGTAAGTGTTCATGTGTTTGTAAAAGTTAATACGTTTTTTGTTTAGTGAATTGGTAATTTTTTTCTCGTTCGTTTCTTGCGACAACGTTTTCACGAATTTTTAATTTTTCTGGCGGAAGAAAGTTTGGTATTATTGGACATCTTAGTTGTTCTAGGATTTGGCATTATTATTTTATAATGGTCTAACGGAAGATTTATTTAGTAATTATTTACGAAGTAGATTTATCTGTTTTGTATTGGTGTACGTTTTATTCGTGCGTAATTTTGCAGTCGGAAAAAATGGTTTAGGGTTTATTATAAAGTAATTATTCTTTGATGATAATTCGTGTGTAGAAGTATTACAAGTGTGTTATTTAATGTTGATGTAGCGGAATCGCGTTTCCAATGGAACGGATGGTTTGAAAGTGCTTAGGATATCATGATTTTGGTGTAAAATTTTATTAGATTGCATGTGTTCTAATTTAGTTTTCAAGTGATGTTTGATTTCAAGATTGTGGTATCGTGTTATACAGTTGGGCGGGTGGGGGTTTATTGGAGATGACGATACCATTTTTTGGTTTTTACCCTTTATATGGGTTAATATATTGACTGTTTTTGTTCCCCGCCCAGATAACCCCCTAGTTCCCGTTAGTTACATTTGTTGCTGCGTTGGATGGTGTTTACGTCATAGGCGCCATGTTGTGACGTCATTGTTTTGCGCGGCGGAAAGTAGTTCTACCGGTATCGCGTTCTCCGGTAATCCCTGATTTTTACTCTATTTGCCACCGTTTTATCAAATGGCTTGGAGAGATCTAGTGGCACTATCAACTTCTTGTTACTGCTCATTTCATCAGTAATATCTTGCACATTTATATCCTCTCCTCAACTAATCTGCAAATCCCTTTTTTCCATCATATATATTTTGAATTCAGCTGCACATTGTGCAGGTAATATCTTATTCCAAGCGAAACAATTGTAAAATTAGTAAACTATCTTACAAAGAGCATGCGCAAATAACTTTTGAGTCCAGCTAGTGCATATATCTTTTAACGTTTTCAATAACTTCAGTTACATTAGTAAAATTTCTTTAAAAATACGTAAACCACCTCACAGAACCTTGAATCACAAAAAATACTTTCATCCACGCATAATAAAAGGTGATCTCTCAAAGATGTTATAAACAATAAAATCCTGAAGCATCCTTTCAAGTCAAGAATTTGGTGACAACATGGCGTAGATCAGGTATCAGGTCCATTAAGGGCATACCAAGAATTAATTCTCCCCAAGGTCTCAAATTTGGTACTCTCTTTCCAGAGGACATACAATTCGAGAAAGTGCATATTAAAGAAACATACATAATGCCACAAGAAAATTTTAATTACTACAGCTGGTGGACCTTTCTAAACACATCTTTGACAAGATAGTAGTAAATGTAAAATTGCTGTCAAGTATTTGTGATACCATATACCTATGCCACTATAAAGAATGTGATTCAGCAGTAGTAAAATATGTAATTTGATATGGCAATAACTATGTATGTCTTAAGAAAAGAACTGTAGTAGCCTATGTCTCCCGTGTACAGATCGTTCCGAAAAATTAAGATTTTTGAAGTCCATAGAATAATACAAATTTTCTCTTACCTGTGAAACAGACAAATGGTATTATCAGCTGCTATAATCATCCAAGTGCTTTGATACAATTTTTTTTTAATTATCTTAGTTCTCCAAAAATTGACTGTCAAAACTTTGTTATTGGTATAGATCCTTGTGCCTTTGAAGACTTTCTTTTTTGGTTCAGACTGCATTTCAATATAACCACAGTCAGCAGTAAGAAAACAACATACCCACTGTACATATGCAGTGTGTAGTTCCTTGTGGCTTTGGTGAAATATCATTATTCTCCATGCTGCATCTCAACCTAATCACCTCAATCTTGAGAACTAAACCAGATGTCGGGGGAGGGGGAACAATTTCTTCCCTTACAAAAGAATCCATCACCAAATTGCAGCACCACAGTCATCATAGAATCCTCCACTACATGAAATTACTTGTCCCTTATGCTGAACCGTACATAACGTTTCATTCTAGTATAGGCTGCATTCAAACAAAATCACCAGTATTGTGTCTCCAAAAAATCAAGTTCACAATAACTAACTAGTGATTTTACATTCCCTGCTGTAGATACTGTAATTGGCGTCAAAGCTGTGTTTACAAATGGTCGCCGCCGGCACAGCCAACGCAATTGCACAAGGCATATTGCGGTTCGAGCGCAACGTCAGGGTCCCAAGAAGTAAATGTGCTATCGGTCTGAAATTTACTACACACGTTCCTAAATGCATATTATTTCATAAAACGGTGCGTATGAAGCCGTCAAGCGTATGAAAAATGTATAAAGTTGTTTGAAATATGGGTAGCTCGTTACAAGTTATCACGCAATAAATGTTATTACCGCCCGCGTTATTACAAGTTGATATTTTTCTGCGTGTTTCTTACTTTTAACTATTGGTCCAGGCTTCATTTCAACCTAACCACAACTGCTATTATCAAAAATTTAAACTAACTTAAATTCTCTGTATCCAACATCCGTTACGGTAGCGCCATGTTTTACCCTGGAAGGTAGGCTGCCATGCAATATATCTTAGCATTGAAATCCAATATGTCGCCACGCACATATGAATTGTAAATGTTAATGATTTTCTTTTTATCAAGTGTCGGCAATTTGCAGGTGGAAAGCAGTTTTTATCCAATAATGAAGACTTAAGAAAACGTGGAATAAATATTAACAGCTAATAACGAGCATTTATTGCGTGATTACTTCTAACGAGCTACCCATATTTCAAACTACTTTATACATTTTTCACATGCTTGACGGCTTCATATACACCGTTTTATGAAATAATATGCATTTAGGAACGTGTGTAGTAAATTTCAGACCGATAGCACGTTTACTTCTTGGGACCCTGCCGTTGCGCTCGAGCCCATATTGCAGTGGCATTATATCCAAGAAATGTATCATTCTGCTTTAATAAGAACTTTTCCTCGAAAGTCCTATGAAACGTGTGGACTAAATTTCAGATCAAATAGACCATTCATTTTCGTTACGCCGCAATTGGCCCACTACCTTGAAACGAATCTTTCCGGAATTGTTTTATGCGAATGCAAGTTGCAAAAAGGATCCATCCCACATAACCAGGCAAAGGATGCAATTGGACATACGCCAGAAATTGAGTGCTTGTAGTAGTGTTAATGATACACAATTCAACAACTGAAAAGATTACAAATGTTTTACAGACTGGTATCTTCTAAAAATATGACTAGGTGTGTGACACATAATCATTAAGCTTTAGGCATTATACCTGTCTGTTTAGTTCTTCTAACTTAGGATCCACCGGCACATCTTCATTGATTTCCACAGAAATTATGTTTAAAACTTCAACGCCGTTTACGTTTACTGGCACTTCAATGGTACTTGAAGTATCCATCCTTTGCAATTTAAAACTTTACAACTTGCATAAACATTTCTTCTTTTATACTTAAACAGTTCCTAACGTAATAACTTATCCGCTTCTTAAACGAATCACATTTTATGGATATGAAACCTTTCACACTATTCCAAGGGACACATTGCCTCCCCAATCCAGTGGCTCCAGTCTTTCCCACCTTAGTTGAATATAACCAAAGACTAGAAAGAAACGATGCTATGATGTCTCTGGTTGATAATGACCATGATAATGACATGGAGGAAGGAAATATATGGAGGAGAAGTGACGTTAAATTGGTGAAGCAGGCTCGCGCATGCGCAGTGGCGGCAGCGGCGATATTGCGCTTCCAAACAATTGCGATGTTCCCAGTATATCCCGAAAACTAAGCAAGATATCGAAAAATTTTATTCTTTATTTTCGATTTGTCTCGTCGTGTTACATAAGAATCGATCATTAAATTTGACTTTTGCGAAATTTTTCTTCTCCATTTCAACTCAAGACACCTCACTTTTGATACAGTTTATCTCTAGAACTAGGTGAGATACCGAAAATTTTTATTCTTTATTTTTCATTTGTCTCGTCTTTTTAAATAAGAATCCATCATCAACTTTGACCAATTTTTTCTTCTGAATTTCAACCAAAACCATTTCACATTTGGGACAGAATATCTCGAAAACTAAGCAGGATATCAAAAAATTTTATTCTTCATTTTTTATTTGTCATATCGAGTTACATAATAATCCATTACCAGATTGCGGCGTCACGTTTATCCTAGAGTCCCCTTGAGGTTTTTGTACATATTCCCCGTGTCTGTGTGGAAGCGGCCATGCCCCTTCCACTCCGGCCATGGCCCCCACTCCTCCTCCACCCTGCTTCACTTCAATGCGTGGTGAAGGTCTCTTGCGTCGTCTCCATATATTTCCTTCCTCCATGGATAATGAGACCTTGAAGAAAGGAAGCCCACGCTCCGGTGGCAATTATCGTCTTTTCCCATGCCATGCACTATTTTTGATTCTCCCAACAATATCATTTTAAGTCTCGTCTTTAACATTCCCACATCTTGTAAATTCCTAGCAGTCTCCTCACCCTCTTCTTGCATTCCAATGTATTCCAATACAACGCCTTTAACATATCAATTGCTGATCGCTTTCTGTGGCAACTTTCACACATGAATATAGCTCACTTCATTTGCACCACTTCCATCTCCTTTATTTTATACCCAATATTAAGACCCTATAATGCCCCGCTATAGTCTGAACAGAATTTAGTAATCTACATCATTCCCTTTATCCTTTTTTGCTTTCTTAGTTCCTTCAAATTTTACTCAGGATTTACTTCGCGTCTGTATGTGGTTTGTTCATTTTCAGTTATTTGGAGAAGGTCATCTTCTGTTCTTCTCTCTTCCATCTCAAGAAGATAGCCCGCAAATGTCTCATTAAAGCAATTACTTAATATCTCTTTTTTTCACATTCTCAGGAATGTGATCTTCATCCATATTTACAGTTGCCAGAACATCGTTCCTTCCGAACACAGATTTCTAGTTGCATCGTTCTGTGGTTACGCTACATCCATAATATTCTTCATAAATGTACCCTTAGCTTTCCACTTTGATGCTATTTATTCTTTGTTTGAGTGTCTCACTGTTTTTTAACTCTGTTGTGTATACTTCTTATCCACCTCCCCATCCTAACCTCCCTATTACAATATGTTTGTCTTCATTTTCAATTTTGTAAATAGTGTTTCTAACCCCGACTACATTAATGACTAAACTCAAGCCTTCATACCGTTTGCTGATTATTCCCCTGAAATATCTCTAAAGTTACCCTTGGAAATATGTGCATTTTTATAATTGTATGGAATTGTTTCATGATCACTTATACATCCAGTTTCTTGAGACCCTACATGGTTATCGATCGTTGGAACAGCTGTAGGACAGACGCTGAAATACAGTTTGATTCTCCAAAATTGTCTACTGATATTCATATCAAAGCTGCTGGAAGAACGAATCCGAACTCTTCTATGCAAGACGAGAGTTTCTTTCGTCTAAAATCAATTAGGCTGCAGTAGCAGTACAAAGATACAAAGGTAGGGAGGCAGCAGGCAAACTACAATGCTGATCCATCCGAGGCTAACTTAGGAGAGTGCAATTGTAGGTTGCTGACGATCCACATCGATTTTGATTGACGTCAGAGGATAACAATTCCCATTGGGTCCAAGGAATTTGCTAATGAGCAATTTCGTAGAAGGCTTCAGTCCACGTCGCCCATCGAATTACCTCTGGTTCCGGAGGTAAAGGCACATTTGGAAAAAAATTTATGGGCATTATTACGATAGCGTGCGTTAAGAAATGCTTTCTTTGTTGATAAAATCACTTTATTACTTTCCCAAACTTTGGCCGTAGCTCTTCAGCGAGCCATCGTAGATTAAGAGCCGTGCTGCTAGTAGGTTTTTCCGGCTACAACGTAAGATTTAATTTATTAACTAGGTACACTAACCGAAAAATATTGTAAATATGTCGAATGTATGCACCATCACTAGGTAAAGTATGCAATAACCTGTGAAAATGGGCTCAATATGTAAATGTATGTGCAAACATGCAAATGCTTATAATCTGGTCTCTAGCAAATAGTATCCGTTAGGTCGCTCATTTTTATTCCCTCACCAGCAGCCTCTAACCTAAAACAGGCACAGCCTGACCCCTTCATGGAAGAAGTGATGTCCCTTATAGTTTTTGCTAATAATTCGGCAACTATCCCCTTCCTCCTTTGATGAAGAGTATGTCTACTGAATTTCCCTTTTTCAATGATGTCTACAGGCATTATCATCAATCAGAATTAAAGCCTTTCCAATCAGCACCTCCAACTCCACGTTTACCTGCCTCAAAAACGGGTTAAGATCGTCGATAGTAGAAAATCAAGACCTGTATCATCTCCTCTTGGTATGTAATGCCCCCTTCACCACATTCTATTCCATTTTAGTGGCCAAAGGGCTTTTCGTGAATTATTGGGCATTATTACAGAGTGTTATGGAAGCTAGGTCAATTGCGACAACAAAGATAAACAGTTGCAGCACAGGGAATGTATACACTTGCGGAACGAACACCTGCTTTGTAGGTTGGACACTCAGCGATTTCACGCAATCAACGGCATATGTCAGCCAGAATGACGGCATCAAGAAGTGCTGGGGTTGGGTAGCTTTTATCCCCTCCTAGAAAAATGTAAAGGGGAGAGGCGAACAAAACCCTGGGGACGACGGACGAAAGAGGGCCGAACTAGCGGCCGAGGCCGCAGAGCTGGAAGACTGCGAGCGGGATGACCCGGCGGAAGTATAAGATGGCTGATGGCGAGCGACGGCGATTGTAGTAGACTCCGCAAACAGCACGGCGTCAACAATAAATACAGGTGGGAATGATCCTGCTTAGGCGTCGTTAGCTATTTGGGAAGGGTACAGCCTAACGCAAAGTAAAGGAGGAATTATTAGTCCCAAGAATAACTGACCTGGCTAAAAGAATTAAGAATGCTTAGGGGATGTTAAATAGATATTATTTATTATTGTGGATAAACGTGGATGTTGTACATACTTTGCTGGAGTATCGTTTATGTAATCTACCGATCACTTGACATAGAGGTTTTACCCACGTATTAATATTCCTCTCGGGAAGTGGCAGTGCAAGAAAAAAAATCGCCAGTCCACCACACCATTACTTGCATTTCTGTTAATAGTTTCCGGCAACACCATTATCACTACTACCAAGCGTGATAGGTGAGCGGTAATGATCTGGCCTTGCATTCGCGAGGATGCCGGTTCGAATCCCCACCCGGCTATATATATTTCGGTTTCTAATGGTTTCCCGAAATCACATTAGGCGAATACCGGGATAGTTCCTTCAAATGGTCATGTCCGACCTTCTTCCATATTTTCCCATAGTCTTTTCCCCCCTTTAAAGGCCTCTATGTCGACAAGGCATAAAGCTATAAAATAAATAAATAAAACCGTTACTACTCTATCCTCCTTAGTGAAACCCTTACAAAGTGTTCCTATTTCCTATACACTGTATTGCCTTTTCTAATGTTGCAAAAACTTTGGAATACTTGTCAAATCGTATCCTGTGCCTAACTGACACTGTAGCCGAGGATCTTCATAAAAACAGAACATTCTCATTGTTTCCACGCCTCTTCGTCCAAAGGCCTGCAGAACCATATCTACTCTTGCATTTACATGATTATCTTTTATAACTCTGGATTATCTATTTCTCCCTACAGTTTCTCATATGTCTGCTACCTTCGTCCCATTTCCCCTATTTCCTCTACGGCCTGCAGCCAGTTCCAAACCAGTCTTTTCATCCTCTCCACTAAACTCGCCGTTCTTCCTTGCCGCATTTATATGCTTAGCCTGAAGGGACTAAATCGAATTGGCCCGTCTCCCTAAGAGTGTCATCCACTTCCTGATCTTTTTCTTTCTGCTCTGAAAGTCTCCTATCCATAAAACAAAGCATACAATACCATGAGAAAGCATCACTTCGTTACCCTTTTCCCCATCCACTACACTCCGAGTAAAACCACTACAACACTCACTATATCATTCACCAAGCGTTGAAAGGTAGCGGCCTCGTATTCAGGAGGACGCAGGTTCGAATATCCCTCCAGCCATCTAGATTTGGGTTTTCCATGGTTTTCTCAAATCACTCAAGACGAATTTCGGGAAGGTACCTTCAAAAATACCATAGTTGAATTCCTTATCATTCCTTTCCACCAGTACTTTTACTCTACGTTGACGAGGCTTCAAGCTAGAAGCTAAAGCAAGCCACACCGTTCACCACAAACCTGTGTAATATGCACACTTTCAAGGCATAATTTTTTCCCAAAACTCTTATTACCTCCTAAACCAACCATAAGGATTAAAAAAAAGATACCGCATATATCTAAAATTTTGGTTACACCGTGGTCCAATAAAGATTTTATGATACATATAACCATATTTCTTCCTTTGAAATATTAGACCTAAATTTTACTCTTCGAGTACTCTATCTACCTATATCTATAGCCCGTGTGTATCTGTACCAGAAAATCTGAAAAAAAAACTACTCGGCAAATTTCGGTGGGATTTTCACCAATTTAAAACTTAAAATCAGACTTGAATCGTTTGATATGTCTTATTCTACAACGTTTCAGAACGCGGAAATAGTAAGTGAAAATCTGAATGATATTTCCTTTATGAATGGCTAGGGTTATTTTGATGAAACTTGGTACACATGTTTCTAATTTGGTGAAAAACATATTGAAGGAATAAATCAACCTCAACCCATCTCTATGAACGACGTCGGAGAGTAGACGTTCAAATACATACTGCAAATGTTGCGATTCACTTGAAATTTGGATCACAGGTGCAGAAAATGGAAATCTGCTATAAATATCAACTTCTTTTTATTTTTTTATTATTTTTTTATTTTTTTGCAAATAATCTGGCACAACTTTAAAACTATTTAATCGATTTTAGAGGGATATTCACGGTAACGAACCTTATATTCTGATTTAGAAATTTAATTGCGATGGAGCGCAAGCTCCTGTGGAAATTTCCATACTCGCCTATTGTTTCCCTTTCCTGTGCCCCCCTACTTTTGCCTACTAAAATTTTCAGCTTTAAGTTCTTTAAACATTCATCACTTCTCTTGCTAACATATTCCAATCCCTAGCCCCAGAACCTACTAAAGAATATCTTCACAAACTCTTATACCTGAAATCAAGTGCCAGCTGTGGTCATGGTCAGTTTTACCCTTCCATGTGTTGATTCTGATTCTTATATTAGAACAATATCTTCCCATGCCTCGTCACCTATATACGCCACGTACACTTCCATGACTCTCTTCTCCCCCCTTTCTTCCAATGAATACCATCCCGGTTACTGATCGCGTTCTGCGATAATTTCCAAAGACAAATCTGACAGCCATTGTTCGCGCACCAACCAACTCCTGTATTTGATACAAAAAATGTTGGTCCCGTAATACCCCATGATATTCAAGCAATGGTCTGAGTCTGACCAAACTTTTGTAACCCAATTCCTTTACTTCTCTGGTACATCCCTTCATCACTCTCTCCAACAAGTGAAGGATTTTGAAACCTTTTCCTACTACCAACGTGTCCTGCCAAGTAGAGCTTGTTATCAAATGTTATGTCAAAGTATTTACATTTTAAGCATTGAACAAGCAATTCTTTCCCCACCTTATAATCATCATCAATCTTCAGATCTGTTTATCTGTGTACCTAATATGCTGTTCTTTGCATTTATCTACTTCCCAAGTTTACCTACCCTGCTAAATATCCTGTCCAGATTATCCAGTAGCTTTCACAATGTTCTACCATTTTGATAGTCTACTATTACATAGTATTATGTCATCTGCAAACAACGTAATTTTTGATAGTAAACCATCAATACAATCTCACTCCAGGCAAATGCCGGGATGCTTCCTTCAAAAGGCCATGGCCGAATTATTTCCCATTCCTTGCCCCCATCCTTGCCCCCCATCCTTTCCCGTCTCTAAAGACCTCGATGTTAAAAAGAGACGTAAAGCAGTTACAAAAAAAAAAAAAAAAAATCAACACAATCATTCATTAGAATAACTAATAGCAATGGTCCCAATACGCTACCCTGTGGCACTCCCATTTTCTCTTGCTCTTCTTTTGATAATGTATTTCCTACCCTAACTGTTTGCTTTCTGTCTTTTAAGAATTCCTCTACCCAGTGATTCACTTTATCATCTACTCCAATAGTTTTTATTTTATTTACTACCACTTTATGGCTCACTCTTTCAAAATCCTTTCACAGATCTAGTGCTACACGATAAATTTGACGTTCTTTGTTCACTTCATCTGCAAAATCTTGCCTAACTTAACTTAGTCCACAACCCGAAGGTTGGTTGGATCCTCCCGAAGGAGGCATACTAAGCCATTGTGTCAGAGGTAGGACGGCCAGTTCCTTTCCTCTGGGACCTACAGTTTAACGTGGAATCCGAACCACGGAGCGTCCTGGCATAGCTCATATGATTAAACACAACTCTCAAAATTCCTGCGCCTGCCGGGATTCGTGCCCGGGGCAGGAGCAGCGAACGTTTTGAAAGCATATATCTTACTAACTGGAATTCGGATGAATATTCTTGTCTAAGATATCTAACAGACGCGAAATCCATTTATGCTGATCATATGTTTCTGATGTGTAATGCCCGGATATATATGCACTTAAAACATCTAAAATATGCATGCAAATATGCACAAAAAAGTTCTAAAATATACACTAACAATTAAAGAACATGCACTAATAATTAAAGAATATACACTTATCAAATAATTTATGTCAACTCAATGATACACATGTTTCATTCCTTACAGAATGATGAATCGTTACCAAGAGTTTTTCAATGTTTTCAGGTGTAAAAGATTTTCTATTGTCAGATAAAATTAGGTTATAAGCCGAAAATGATCGTTCCAGGTCAACGGACGTCATTGGGCAATTCTTGTACAATGGTACTGACTGTACAAAACATTAATCTGGCAAATATTGTGTTATTCAACTTAAATAACTGTTAATTGATTGAATCTTTTTCAGTACTGGGTTTGAGTCCAACACCCTGCTGAGTTTACTTTTAACCTTTTCTCCAATTTCACCAGAGACGGCATTTAAAGAAGAAATTGTTTTGTGAAGCAACTTAATAGACTCGTGAAGGGGTGCACCGCTAGTTTCTAGACCCTTAATAGCCTTAGAAAATGACGAATAGTGTACATGGATGAAATTGATCACAATCAAATGCGCACTTTGCTTCACGAACACGCGCAGAACGGTCATCATCATCAATACTTGTGACTACATCTTTCACTTGCTGGAAGTTCTCCAGGTAGAACAGCACTGCAGACAACCAAGTTCCCCATGTAATGATAACAGGTTCCGGTGGAAGAGGAACCTCAGGCAGACGATCTTTATAAAACGGTACACGAGCTGGTGCTTTTACGAATACTTTTTTGCCAATTGAAATTACTGAAGGAAATAGATAATGTATCTCTACTGTAATGCGTTGTAATCCATGCGCCAAACATGTAACATTGATAAGTTTGGGGAAAAATTCTCGAAGCGACTGACCAGCTTTTAACATACATATATGAAGCTGCGTCTGCGATTAAAACACGCATCTTGTAACAATCAGTCTCCGATTCAGTATGCCACAGAAGCCGCAGGGAATCGTTTACAAATCTTGCAGTTGTACTGTGGTTGGTTTTCTCTAAAATTTTGGTTGAAAGTAAATGAGGTTTTTCGGGTTCTTCTTGACATAATTCACTACGTATCGGCCACATGAATCGGTTGTTTCTTCTACCGATATCCAGACACAGTTCACTCCTATGTCAGACCGAATTAAATCCATGACAGAAGCGTATAGAGAAAGCAAACAATTTTTACTAATGGTGGATTCATCCGGTATCCTTTGATTAACACAATACTTTTGAAGAAATGCTCGTAGATCTGGATTATTCAATTTATGCAGCGGGATGATGCTGCATACAAAAGCCTTACAAAGGTCGGCAGAGAATGTATTAATTTCAGACCGTGAAAGCTGAGTTAAAAGTAGCTATTGCGTGCTGTTACTCTTTTCTTTTGACCTGAGATGTACATCTGTTTTAGAAAGCTGTTCAAAATGAATTTTTTTCTCGCAATTTATATTCTTCTCACATATTTGAGAGTACACAACTTCACCGTCACTAGAATAGTCGCTGTTGCCTGAAGTCCATTGCTTAATTAAAAACGATCTTGTGCATTTTTCTTTAGGCATTTTTGCAGTCAGATTAAACAAAACTATTCTTAGCACACGAACACTCCTGTCGACACAAACTTTGAGAGGTTACTGCTTTTGGAAAGGAATGTACACGTATCTTTAAAAGTACAGAACCCTGAGGTCTGGAAGCCATGAATCTATTCCCAGGAAAACTGGTTCGTGCCGCAGTTAGGGGAATATTCGGGAAAAGAAAACCGCTGGCCTTCCCGGTAGTTGTCGCAAGAACAAACATATTGGTGGATTACGAATATTCCCAGCGGGGGCAAATACTTATGATTGTCGTCTCTTCATGTATAGAGCTATTCTTTGATTTTGCCGCTCCCCCCCCCCCTCCCCCCCCCCCCCCCCCCGTGAGTGTTGCCGCTCAGGGCAGTAGAGAAGATCATCGCCACACAAATTTGCCATTTACAGCACCTCCAAACATGTCACTGTGCGAGTTTGCATCAGGTAGAAAGTTCTCTACATGTGAATGCCAGTATAAGAAAATCCTGTTTACTCCAAGAATTTGACAGACTTATTGCGGTGCCCAAGGATGTCCAACATACAGATACATTAGGCTTTTCAGTTTCTTCAGAAGTATCGGATATTCGGTTATGAGATGAAATAAATGCTGAAATATGCACATATTCTTAGAATGTGCACTAACCCTCAAAATATGCATTTGCATATGCGCATATGCTTTTTAAAAAAATTCTGGCCCTACAGTGATGTATTTGGATATCAATCTCCCCATTAATTTACCTACAACTGAAGTCAAAATGATTTTCCTATATTTTCGACTCTATTTGTCAACCCTCCTCTATGTACCAGTACTACTATCGCATTTTTCCAGTCCTCTGGTAAGCAGCAAGAATCCAGACTCAATTTAAATAACGCTTCAAAATAAGATAGAATATCAAATATCCGTAGTAATATTATCTACATCAAACACTTTATGTTTTTTCAGCTTTCTTAGTCCCTTCATGATATCCACAGGACGAATTTCAAATGTTTTGGTATGCTCTTTTCTACGCGTGTGGATAAGCTCGTTCTCTGATTTACATGCTCCGATTCCTGAATCAGTATCCTTAACAGTCTCACTAAGCTATTTACTTAACATCTCTACCTTATTTAAATCATCAGCAACTTCTTCTCCATCCTTATCTGTATTTGTCTCAACACCCTTCCTTTCCCTCAGTTTTCTAAAAGAACTATACAAACTTTGAGATGCGTCCATCCATGGTCCCCCATGCTTCATTAATAATATTCATAACGCATCTCTAGTCACCTTCTTTGTTATTATTAGGTCCCCTTACCTTGTGCTATTCGTATTATTTCCTACTCACTTTAAACCTTATAGTAGTACCGGTACATAAGGGAGGGGTGAGAAATAGAGTTGAGAATTACAGGCCAATCAGTTTGACATCAGTGGTAGGTAAATTAATGGAAAGATTGATATGCAACCACATCAGAAATATATGTGAGGAACGTAATTGGTTTTCAAGCAGGCAACATGGTTTCAGGCAAGGATATTCATGCGAATCTCAGTTGGTGGGATATATGCAAGATATTTCAGATGAAATGGACAAGGGAGGCCAAATTGATAGTGTAGCACTAGATCTGTCTAAGGCGTTTGACAGAGTAAGCCATAAAATGGTAGTAAATAAGGTAAAAACCATTGGAGTGGATAAGAAAGTCATTTGCTGGGTAGAAGAATTTTTAAAAGGTAGAAAACAGAAAGTTAGGGTAGGAAATGTAGTATCAAAAGAAGTGGAAGTAAAAATGGGTGTGCCACAGGGTAGCGTATTGGGACCATTGCTATTCATTATTCTAATGAATAATTGTGTTGCCTGTTTACTATCTGAAATTAGATTGTTTGCAGATGACATAATGCT
This sequence comes from Vandiemenella viatica, assembly GCA_031002005.1. NCBI lineage: Eukaryota > Metazoa > Arthropoda > Insecta > Orthoptera > Morabidae > Vandiemenella > Vandiemenella viatica. Next base: position 114,066,684 of record JARYHS010013630.1, on the reverse strand, counting down.
GTATAAAAGAATCAAAACGATAGAGGATTGTAAACAGTTGCAGGGTGATCTGGACAGGATATCTAATTGGGTTAGTAAACATGGAATGAAGATAAATGCAAAGAAGAGTCAGCTTATTAGATACACAAATAAAAAACAAAAGGTTAATTATGAATATAAGGTGGGGAAAGAATTGCTTGCTGAAGACTTGAAATGCAAATATCTTGGAATTACTTTTGATAACAAACTTAACTGGGCAGGACACATAGGACAGGTGGTAGGAAAAGGTTTCAGAGTTCTGCACTTGTTGGAGAGAGTTATGAGGGGATGTACAAGAGAAGTCAAGGAATTGGGTTACAAAACTTTGGTCAGACCATTGCTCGAATATGGTAGTGTAGTATGGGACCCTCATTTTACGTATCAAATACAGGAGTTGGAGAGGGTGCAAAGAAGGGCTGCTAGATTTGTTTCTGGAAATTATCGCAGAATGCAATCAGTGACGGATATGATAAAGGAGCTGGAATGGGATTCATTGCAAGACAGGAGGAGGATGAGGAGGGTCATGGGAGTGTACAGGGCATATACTGGTGATGAGGCATGGAAAGATATTGCAGTAGGTATGAAAAGTAGTGCATGGAAGGGAAAAGATGACCATGACCACAAGCTGGCACTCGATTTCAGGCACAAGGGTGTAGGAAGATTCTCTTTTTTAGGTAAGGGTGTCAGGGATTGGAATGAGTTACCAAGAGAAACGATGAATAATTTACCGAAAACTTTGAAGGAATTTAAAGAAAAAATTTGTAGAGGGCAAATGTAGGTGGGTGCAGGATAGGGGGAAGATAGCTGTGTAGGGAAATTGCCACCGGAGCCTGTGCTCCATTGCAATTAAATTAAATTAAATTAAATTAAATTAGATCGCCACCAATAGTAACCATTCTACTCTTACTTCTGAACTCTAAGAATGAATTTAATTCCCCCCGAGAGCCTCATCTTAATCAGTTATTCTTACACTTCGGTAAGCAGCCAACACATCAATTTTTTTCTTTTTTACTACCCCAGAAGTCTACCCCAAGTCACTCATGGTCACGACCTTTAAATTCTAGTGAACTGTAGTAGTTTTTGCTAACCAGTATAAAACCCCTCTTCCAATTGTTCCACTATCTCTGCGGTACACTCCGTAACCATGAGGAAAAACCTCATTGTCTAGATCAGTGTTTCCCAAAGTGAGTCCCACGCCCCACAAGGGGGCAATTTGGTTTTTTTAGGGGGGCAATTTAGAAATTGACTTGATACGACTTTACCGCTTTCTCTTTGGGTTATTTAAACACAATGCCAGATATGGTTACAAAATATAGCAAAAAAGCAAATTCTTAAAAGGATCACACTAAATTGCCATAATAAATGTTTATTATAAATCTTTGAATTTTAGTATTTCATTATATGTTTTTTAATTTTACTTACTGTGTTTTATGATAATATTAAAGTGTTTTCTTTCAAAAACCATCCTATATCAGTTTCTTTAATAAAAAATATTTTTTTTATTAAAAACTAGCTGGTACCCACGACTTCGTTCGTGATTGTAAAGAATTCATATTGACAGCTATAGACATCTAACCACCCTAGTGCACGATGGGAGACTCGATACTATTACCACACACAAGTACCAGTCTTCTGCGCTATGTAGTTCCGGCAGCAAGGTAAAATTTACGGATACACACAAGTCTTTGGATGAAACACGAAAATATTCATGATCGACCAATTTCAAACACCATATCTCACACACTCCCACAGTTACCGAATTTCGGCCAACGTTGTGATCGATGGGAGACTCTGTGTTACTACCACACACAAACACCAGTGATCTGCGATTGATAGTTTTCACTTAAAAGTGATACACCGTGAAACATGCGTCTTTGAAAGAAATATGAAATTGACGCAGGTCGACCATTTTCATCCCCCATATCTTCCACATCCCCGTAGCTACAGACATCTAACAACTATAGCGCACGACAACAGACACGATTCTACTACCACACATAAACACCAATGCTCTATGCTATGTGGTGGTGCTAGAAAAATGAAATCTACGGAGACACATGCCTTTCGTCGAAATACGAAACTATCCTTGGTCGGCCACTTACAACCACCATATCTACCACAGTACCACAGTTTCTGAAATTCGGCCGCTGTTGTGATCGAAAGGTGACCCTGTGCTACTACTACACACAAACGCCAGTTATCTGTGATCTATAGTTTTCGCTGAAAAGTGATACACCATGACACTTTTGTCTTTGGCAGAAGTATGAAACTGCCACACGTCGACCACTTTCAACCCTCATTCCTCCCACAGCCCCATAGCTACCGACATCTAACAACCATAGTGCACTACATGAGATACGATTCTACTACCAAACACAAACACCAATGCTCTATGCTATGTAGTTGTGGCAGAAAAGTGACATATGCGGAGACAGTCGAAATACGAAAATATCCTTGGTCGGCCACTTACAACCACCATATCTACCACAGTACCACAGTTTCTGAAATTCGGCCGCTGTTGTGATCGAAAGGTGACTCTGTGCTACTACTACACACAAACTCCAGTTATCTGTGATCTGTAGTTTTCGCTGAAAAGTGATACACCATGACACTTTTGTCTTTGGCAGAAGTATGAAACTGCCACAGGTCGACCAATTTCAAACCCCATTTCTCACACACCCCCATAGCTACCGATATCTAACAACCATAGTGCACTACATGAGATACGATTCTACTACCAAACACAAACACCAATACTCTATGCTATGTAGTTGTGGCAGAAAAGTGACATATGCGGAGACAGTCGAAATACGAAAATATCGTTGGTCGGCCACTTACAACCACCATATCTACCACAGTACCACAGTTTCTGAAATTCGGCCGCTGTTGTGATCGAAAGGTGACTCTTTGCTACAACTACACACAAACGCCAGTTATCTGTGATCTATAGTTTTCGCTGAAAAGTGATGTCTTGTCTTTGGCAGAAGTATGAAACTGCCACACGTCGACCACTTCCAACCCTCATTTCTCCCACACCCCCATAGCTACCGACATCTAACAACCATAGTGCACTACATGAGATACGATTCTACTACCAAACACAAACACCAATGCTCTATGCTATGTAGTTGTGGCAGAAAAGTGACATATGCGGAGACAGTCGAAATACGGCCACTTACAACCACCATATCTACCACAGTACCACAGTTTCTGAAATTCGGCCGCTGTTGTGATCGAAAGGTGACTCTGTGCTACTACTACATACAAACGCCAGTTATCTGTGATCTGTAGTTTTCGCTGAAAAGTGATACACCATGACACTTTTGTCGTTGGCAGAAGTATGAAACTGCCACAGGCCGACCACTTTCAACCCCCATATCTCCCACATCCCCATAGCTACCGTCATCTAACAACCATAGTGCACGACAGGGAAGGCGATTCTACTACCACACACAAACACCAAAAGTCTATGTTAAGTTGTTGTGGCAGGAAAGAGAAGTATACGGAGATACGAATTTTTGGTCGAAATATGAAAACGCCCTGCACTGACCAACTTTAATCATTATATCTCCCACATCCCCACAGCTATCGGCATTCGGCCAACGGTGTGCACGACAGGAAACTCCATGCTACTTCCACCCACAAACATCAGTGATCTGTGCTAGGTAGTGGTGGCTGAAAAGTGAAATATAGGAGAAAACACGTCTATTTTTATATATATGTAAGATATAAGATTATGTGAGGGGCAAAAAAATGTTGAAAGTGGGACATGACACAAAAAGGTTGGGAAACACTGGTCTAGATCCTTGAGGCTCGGAAGTGTACATGGCGTATATAGCATGGAAAGATATTGTTCGGTCTGTGGAGGCTCAGCCTTTGGGGGCTCAACCTGTAGACGCTCAGTCGGTGGAAACTGTGCCTGTGGAGGTTGTGCCTGTTGAGGCTGTCTATGTGGAATGACTGCCTTTGGACGCTGAAATTAGAAATGTTGGATTTAGTGAGGAAGATGAGAAGGATTGATGGGAACTGGAATCAGGTCGTAGGGGAAATATGGTTAACAGGATGACGAAGTTAGAGACACCAGAAACTGTTGGGAGAAATTGGTTTGACCTGTTACCAGAGTCAGAAGGGGGAGGTAAGATGCAGCAGGCCTATAGGAATACAAGTGTAGAACGAAAAAAAATAGAAAGAAAAAAGTTCTGCTGCTAGGTAGTAGCCAGGAGAAAGGCCTAGGTCCTCTTCTGCAGGATCAATTAGGCACAGACTACCAGCTTACAAGCTTTTTCAAATCCAATGCAACATTAGGTCAGAGAATAGAGGATATAGGAATTTCTCTAAAGATGATAGAATAGTGATAGGTGCGGGAAATAGTATTGATAGAAACGCGAGTTATAGTATAGAGAATGACCTGAGGATAGTGATAAAGCAGGCGCAGAATACCAGGGTGGGACCAGGCGTGGTGGGTGAACGGTTAATATTTTGGCCTCGCATTCGGGAGGACTCCGGTTCGAATCCTCGTCCGGGCATCCAGAATTGGGTTTTCCATGGTTTACCCAAATCACTCCAGGCAAAAGCCGGGATGCTGCCTCTAAAAGGCCATGGTCGAATTTCTTGAATCCCATCCCGCCTCTAATGACCTCGATAAGGCGTAAAGCCATAAGTAAAAAAAAAGGTGGAACTTATGCAGGTTATAAGTCGCCAAGATCGGCCACAGCTGAACAATGCTATGAGGCGGGTAAACGTGGATACAGAGATGTTACTTATAAGAGGCATTATTTCTGTTTTGGGGGTTGTGCCTGTGAACACAATAGGTAGGTGGGGTATTACTAGGCATAGCCTACACCTAAATAAAAGGCAGTACTTTCTGAGTTGTTATCTAAAGCTGTAAGGGAGCCCACTTCCAGTTATGATAGGGTAAGGACTGTACCTGTTTTAGGTTAGGGGCTGCTGGTGAGCGTATAAAAATAAGTGATTAAAGGGATACTGGTTGTAGATGCAGTATGGGAAAAAATACAAATGCTAAAGAAACAGATGAAACTATCGAAATAATAACTGAATTGGTTACAACTCGCAAGACAGAGGTTAATGCAGAAGATATCAAAGCCAAAAAGATGGATGTTATTGGTGAAATGTGGAAGGATAATGAACAAAGTGATAGAATTTGCAAAATTTAATAGAGATACATGAACCACAAGTTATTATAGGGATAGAGTCTTGGTTAAAAGAACGAGTACTAGTCAATGAGGTTTTCCTGAAAGTTACAAAGTGTACCGCAGAAACAGAGGAGCGATTGGGGGAGAGGTATTCATACCATGGAGGATGGAATATATGGAGACAACGCAAGGAACCTTCACCACGCATTGGATTGAAACCGGGTGGAGAGAAGTGGGGTGGGGAAGCTGCCATATTGCTTGGCCATAGAAATACGGGGAAAAGATACAAAAACCTCAAGGGAATCATAAGACAACCGTGACACCGCAATTTGAAGATGGATAATTATGTAACTCGAAGAGACAGGTCAAAAATGCAGAATAAAATTTTTTGATATCGTCCTTAGTTCTCGAGATATACTGTCTCAAGAGAGAGGAGTTTCGGGTTGAAACTCAGAAGAAAAATTTCCCTAAGGTCAAATTTGATGATAGATTCTTATAAAACACCACATGATAACGCGAAAGTGAAGAATATATATTTTCGATATCTCGCTTAGCTCTCGAGATATGCTGTCTCCAAACTGGGGATGTTAGGTTAAGTTAAATCAATGTTTAGAACTTTTTTAAAGAAAAAAAATGAACCCTTCAAAAGACCTCATAGCTCCTGAGCTTACTCAGAAGATATTGTACTGATAGTGGCCTATGTAACTTTGCTAGCAATATCAGTTGATTTATCTTCTTACCATACATCAAAAGTCAAAAGCTTAGATGGGAGTAGTTTACATCGCGATACACATTGTGTCACTAAGTTAGTGCTCATGAAATTAGTAACAACTAATAATAAACAAATTGTTTGTACCATTCTGGATCACGCCGCATTTCAACCTTCTCACATTTCCATTAATATTGCCGCTACAAAATCAAACTATGCGGACAGATCTAAACACATGAAATGCATCGCGAACTACATTTCGGGTAACAACAATGTTTTCTTCATCAAGTTTAGTAGTTTACACAGCACAAATTATCGCAATTAATTTCATCGTACACTTTCAGTGTAAACTGAAACTGGACCAAACTATGCACAGTCACTGTATCGCGATATAAACTTGACCCGCTTAAATTAGAATTTCAATACTTGTTTAGAAGACTTTTAGGTGCAAAGTAGTAACATATGCTGATTGTCTACACTATACCAACAAACATTTGAGAACGATATCATCGTATTGAGAGCAATGAATAAGTTTATAGTGATAGGCTCTAATCTTGTCTCTTTGTGCAACTGTATGCAACACAACTTGGCATTACAAAAAACTTTGAAATATTAGAAAATGAAATATTAACAGCAGCATACACAGTGCAAAAAGCCCTATGTTTTTGGGGTGATTCTTATGGCCGCCGCTCATGCGCAGTAGGAGACGAGTTTTTATATGAGGTTTCACCGATTTGGCGTTATGTCGTCTCCATATTCCTCCATGATTCATACTGGTTAGCAAAGATTACTATAGTTCTTTAGTTTCAATAGATAATGACCAGAGTTATTAGGTGTAGATTTTTGGGGTGATAAAAAAGAAAAAATCAGGGTACTAGCTGCTTACCGTAATTCAAGAATGAATAATGAAGATGAGATCCTGGAGATAAGCTAAATTCACATTCACAGTTCGAAAGTAAGTGTAGAATGGTTATTATTGGAGGGGATTTAAATTTACCAGGTGTCAACTGCGTTGGGGAATAAGATAAAAAACACAAGGGAACAGAGATTTGCAAATACCTTAATAAGGGAAGGAGGTTTTACACAAGTGGTAGAGCGAAATATGAGGGGACCAATCATGTTGGATATCTTTCTAATAAAACCTGACGTAAATCTTGTAGGGTGTCAAGTAACTGGAAGAATAAGTGATCACTGTGCGGTACTGATGGATATTAAGGGATTCAGTAAATTGGTGGCCAAAATAGAAGGGGGGAAAAGGTATAATTACAAAAGGCACAGACTTTAGAATTGAATATATATTTCAGGGAAAGGTTCAGCAAATGGAAGGATTGCATAAGTACAGTGAGGCAAATCGGAAGAGTTTTAGGAGATAATAAAAACGGGTGAGGAATTGTTTATTCCAAAGCAGAAAGTAAAGAACCTACAAACTACAATAGGGAGGTGAGAAGGTTAAAGACGCTAGTGAGATGGGAACACAATAAGAGTTAAGAGACAGGAAGGCAGTAGGGAATACTTAAAACAACTAAACAAGCAATTACTAAGAGCAAAGAGAGAAGCAAAGGATGGTTTATGAAGAATATTATTGGTGAAGGAGGACTACTGAAAGATGCATCTAGAAACTTCTATGGCTGTATTAGAAAACTGAGGGGAAGGGAAGGTATTCAGACAATTGTAGATAAGAATGGAGTTGAAGTCACTGAGGATCTTAAAATTGCAGAGATATTGAGTAATGGTTTAGTGATGCAACTAGGGACAATCATCCTGTGACGGGAGGAATGAATCAGAGGAGTCTTCCCTAAAGGAGGAAACCACAAAATATGAAATAAATTCTCAGTAAATTATGAAGGCACTCAGAAAGCTAAAAAAAAAAAAACCACAAAGGGGCTGATGTAGATAATATTACTACAGATTTACTAAAGATTATGGGATATGATATTGTACTTTACCTCGAAATTTTATTTAAAATGAGTTTGGAGTCTTGCTGCTTACCAGAGGTATGGAAAAGAGCTATACGAACATTGTTAATATGTATATGCACTGTAGCCATACGATAGTCACGTAGCACTTTATTAGCTAAAATGACCACAAACTCTATGTAGTATCTCGTAACTATGTAGCCCCACTTCTTCTTGACGGTCAAGGTGCCGGTCACTGCGGGCTGTGCGCTGATGATGTTCCTCCAAGACGAATCGCCTAAGAAGACACCGCTGGTAGGATCATAAACAACGGCAATCATTCAGCAGGAGACGGCTTGCTCGCCGAGTGGAACTTCGATCTGAGTGCATGCAGTGTTGAATAAGACACTACGTCCAATACTCAGATCAGCTCGTTCCATTCTCCAAACATTAGTGTAACTTTGCTGTGCCCCACTTTTTCGAGCACAACAACAGGTTCAAATTCGTGTTTAGACGATAAACTTATCGTCAAAGGCTTTGAATCACCAGCGTTTAACTGATACACTGACGAGAACAACATTACGTGACGAGGCATGGTTGCAGAATGACGCCAGATCAGTTGGGAGACTATGCCTAAACACCTGAGCAAGACTATCGATTTCAACAAGTTTCCTGCGCAAGGCCAACGAGCAGGGTATAGATTACAGTAGGTTTCTACCATCGTGGGGTATCGATTATACCGGAACACCTACTTGGACTATCAATTACAATGTGCAGCGAAGTGTGAACCTGTTTGAGGTTACAGGGGGGTACCAATTTCAACCAGGTATCGATCACTGTGTTCGGCGAAGCAGTAAGCTAGTTGAGGTTATAGAGGGTATCGATTAAAAAGAGGGGTGGGGTGCGTAAGAGAATTGATGATGATAGGGTACTGAGACTGGTGGGCGAGTGGAAACACCCTGGTTCACGCATTCGGGAAGAGGCAGCTTCGAATCTCCGTCCAACCATCCAGAATTCAATTTTTCCATGGTTTCCTGAAATCAACCCATTCGAATGCCCAATACACACCTTGTCAAAATATGTATGAAATAGAAACAGAATGAGGATCTGACCACTAACTCATGAAATTGTGGAACGTCTGTTAATAGCTGTGAGACCGAGCATATTTTCATGCTCCCTAACATTGGTGTGTACATGTATAAGTTGTCAATATTCTGTAAGTCCTAAAAGTATATACTTTCAGAGGTTTTGCTTGACGCCTTTCCTAGCTTGTTCTTGAGAGGCGCAGTTCATGGAAATTTAGATATGTACCAATCCCCGGCAATATGTAACCGATGTTTCTGTAGAAATTATGCATTCTCCCATTTTACCACTAACTGTGCTTTATGCTGCATTTGTCGCTTGTGTTGTTCACAATGTTCCCTTTAAGGGGTTGTACACGAGATCTGTTTAGACTTTGGAACCGACTGGTACACAGGCACTGATGAAAAATTTCATAAATCATCCAACATCTTCTACAACTTAGTGGACGTTATCTTCGCTGTATTCCTCCTTAAACCAGTGTATTGCAACCTTAGGGATTTTGAGGTGAGTGTAAAGTGAGAGAATTTTTACGTGTTTGACAGTCTGCTAGCTGAAAAGTGAAGATCAAATCAACTATCTACAAAAACGAAAGGGTTTAAGGGCTTCTGTGTCCATTCCGAAACACAATATTTTAGACTTGTTAGCCATGACATAGACGGAGCGGGTAGCATTTCGAAACTTTTTAATGTGAATCATAATGAACAGGTAAATTGCCTCAAATGGCTGCGAATAAAAAAACTTTTCTTCCTAGCGGGACAAACACCACTAAATGTGTTTTTCGTTGTAGAAGTGTACGCATTGACTCTAGAAGATAAACGCCTATTTGTGTTTAAAGTACTACTACAATATACTAATGAACAGCTGGACCGGGAATCGAATCCTTCACCTCACGCATCACAGTCCCGAATTTTAAAAACTCGCCCACCATGGTCGATAATTAAGTCGGCATATAAAAAATAACTCTGAAAGGAGGACAAAATATGCTAGCACTCGCTTCGAGTGATTATTGGGTAACGAAAGAAAACCAGAATGTAAAGCCGTGCTGAATATCCTAGCAACTGCTCACTGACCAGGCTGGATATTCTATGATCCTCTTAACTTTCAACTTCCGGTGCACTATTTCCGATGATAATAACATCGTCACTGTCTTTAACGATATATAGCTAATGTTGAAACTGTTAGAAATAACACTGTGTAAAACCTTGTCTCGTTAAGTTTGTAGACTGGTTGGTGGAGGAGATATTACTCTAATTTTCCTTGTTCGGTACTGACTTTGCCGATCTTGTGATAAGACAGTCGTCTCTATGCATTCAATATAACCCAATAACTGCTTATCCATTACTTTGCTTTAAAAACTCACCCACCAGGCTAGATATTCAGACCGGCATACAAGAAAAGAACTCTGAAAAGAAAACGAATGGAATGCACTGAATAGAGAACCCGCTATCTCCCGTATGACAGTCCCGAACATTAAAAACTCACCAGCCAGGCTCGATATTTAGACCTGCATTCACAAATTAACTCTGAAACGTGGATGAATGTAATGCACTGGAGTTATTCCTCCACTCGCGTCGAGAGATTTGGGAAACGATAGATAACTTCACTATAAGACTGCGTTGGATATTGAACACCGATGACGGAATTTCCTCGACAAACCGTTCTTTAACCTTTCGAGATTTCTGGTTTTCTCCTATAAGAATTTTAACAATAATCTGTTCTTCAAGACTAACGTGCACTTCTAATTTACTGTTAAACAAATAGCACTTCCTGTTAGTTGGTGCAACAAATTTTTGAATTATGTTTAATTCATATTTCACTAAAATCGAAATACTTTAATTTTAATGCCCTTAGTTTTACTTAGACTTGGAGATAGGGCGGCTAATTGCTTCCTTCCTTATCTTACTTAAGGGCACCTGCAGTTTAACGTGGAATCCGAATCATGGAATACTTTACAGCAAGCTATGTCTGGTTACGGGCCTATGAGTATTCGCCACCGATTCAGGGATTCGAACAGGGAACCTTTCACTCTCAACTCAGACGCCTTAACCAGTGAGGCGCTAAAAGATCTGTAATTATGTGAGTTCCTTTAGTAGTAACAGGAAGTAAGTGCCATAAGATTTACCTATACAGAATTAAAATACCAACCTTATATATCGAAAGGTAAAACTTAGTTAAAGTTTCTAGTTGGAACTCTCTTGAGTGACGTAAACTTAGCATTGAATTGGAAGTAGGGTGAACAGTTTCTATGCTCCTTGCCTTACTTAAGGCCACCTACAGTTTAACGTGGAATCCGAACCATGGAAGCTTTCAGATAAAGATATTGGATGCCCGTCCCTACGAGAACTCAAGAAAAATAATTTGAAAAAAAATTATAAGGGACTTTTATTTTGTAATGCAATATGTACTGCTCAAAATGTATTTTTAATTGTCCAATGGTGGGTGAAATAAAAAAGAAATCGAATGAAATACAATGTGTTTTTATTTATACTTTCCACATACAAACACCCAAATTTATTTATTAACATCAAACTTAAATTCATGAACTGTAAGTCACTATGTAGCACATTACTAGCCAGAATGACCACAAACATCATAATTCTTAATTACTATATTACTAAAATCATCCAATACGAGTAAATTTTTATAAGCAAACAGCTCATGTCCTAAAAGTGAATACTCCACTGATGACCTGGGATTGTATGTCACTTGAGTAACATAAACGTTATGAATATGCGCATCAACCAGATTTTGAACTTCAGTCAAATGATAGTCACGTAGTACTTTACTAGCCAAAATGTTGAAAAACTTCTTGTAGTATCTTGCAGCTTGGGAGCACCACTTCTTCTTGATTCTCCAAAGAAGACGCCGCTGGCAGGATCGGTATTAACATAGAAACATATCGTTTTCACTCAGGCCACCGTTCGGCATGAGACGATGTGGTCGCCGAGTGGTACATCGGCATGGACGATGTCGGCGTTGAATAAATAAGACAGTATGACCAATACTTGGATCATCACGTTCCATTCTTGATACGTTAGTGTAACTTTGTTGTGCCCCACTTTTTCGATCACTACAACAAGCTTGGACAATAAACCTATCAACAAACATTTTGAATCACCAGCGTTTAGCTGATACACTGACGAGAACAACATTACTTGACGAAGCATGACTGTGAACTGACGCAAGGTAGGTTGCCGGAACACCTGCGTGGGAGTATCGATTACAAACAGGTTTCCACCTGCGCGGGGTGTCTAATTCAAGTTCAGCTTGGTGGGCATCAGTTACACCGGAACACCTGCGCGGGATATCACTTTCAAGAAGGGGTGGCAGCTGGAACTGGGGTTAGTGATGAAGGCTGGTGGCCTAACAATAGAACAATGGGAGGAGGGTATCGGTTACACTGGAACACCTGCGAGGGGTATCAATTTCAAGGAGGGGAGGCAGCTGGAACTGAGGTTGGTGGGGAGGCATAACAAAAGAACAATGGGAGGGGATATCAGTTACAAGGAGGGGAGGGAAAGGGGGTATCTGTTACATCGGAACACCTGCGTGGGGTATCAATTACACTTTTTTGTCCAGGGTACGTGCCGTCTTAATCGTTTTTCATTTGCTGGTTCGTCCTGTTGCCGTGATATTCATAGCACATCAGAAATCTTTCAGTCGGAATTTTTCTTTTTCAGAAGGCAGCCAACTTGTAAGTGATATTAATCATGCTAGGCAGGAAATATGGTTGTAATTAGAAACGTGTATTACTGCGCTATTGTAGAAGCGTGCGGTATTGTTCCATTACATTAGGTCGTGTCGGAACAACGGAACCAGGTTCAAGTCCTAGGTCCGCCTTCCGGTTTTCTGCAATCACCTAGGTGAATAATGGGACGGCTGCCTCATAAACAACACATTTCACAAACAAAAATTCGTCTGTCATTGAGACATAAGATACACGAATCACAGACATATGGCAACACTTAAGCTACCTCCACTGCTCCAGTAGCTGACAATCCCTGGTTTTAACTATAGTGGATAAATTATTAATCACAATGCATGATAAGAATCATGGCTTTGCGTTATCCGGAATAGTCCATTCATACATAATAATAAATGTATTATCTTATGTGTAAAAACTATTGTAAATTCAAAATTTTATGATAATGTTACGGTGTTGACAGGCAAGGAGCAGATAAAACAGAAGAAGAGAAAAATAGAAACGACTGGAATAAAGACGAAAAAAGATGCCATACCGAATTGAAAGAATTTTAAATTGTCTAAAATATGGATCTGAAAAGGTTGCAGCCAAGAAAAGTTGTGTAGAAAGTTATATAGTTTTGTATAAATTTAAGTGCAGACTAAAGTATTTACGAGTGAAAGTCGGATTAATTAATACTGCACAAATCTCGAAGAATCTGTTAATGTTAATGAGAGGAAAGTTGAAGTACATTTCACTTACTGGTGAAAATAAAACGGAAGAGTCTACACTAGCCTCGTTTTAAATACAAAGTGGACGCAACGCTACTCTTATTATCAGAAGGAACCAGAGATAGAGATAAAAGGTAAAAGTAGATTATAGTGTTTGTAATGGCACACGGTCATGAACAATAAGAAAATTAAAAGTATAATTAGAGAAAGAAACCAGAGTAACAATGATAGATTCAAGCAGAAAACGACGGTTATAAACCCCTGTGTGTAGAATAACGGTACCAGGGCCTTAGTCTACTGGTCCCCTCTGCCTGTTCTGTGGAACAACGCATTGTTTGGGGTTCAAGCGCTACAATGACCTTGTTGATAATGTCATGGATATAGCCCTTCCTTTAAAATTGTTTTTTCGGTGGCTATGCTCTCTTCGTCACTAATTATGGATGCATGGATGGTTAAAGTTTTTAAAATCCTGCGTTTCGCTACCGGATGGTGGTTAGAGTCTACATTCAGATACCAGTTTGTATGCGTGGGTTTCCGGCAAACTCCGTGCCCCAGGGAGCCACCTTCCTTCTTTTTCTCAGTCCCATCTACAAAAAGAAGCTATTTGTCCAACTGAACTTCCATGGTGAAATATAATTTATCGTGAGTGCTGTTTAAATGCTGGAAAAACAACTGGAGCGATTCTTGCCCATAAGGTCAGATGGAAAAAATGTTGTCTACATATCTTAACCACAAAGAAAGTTTTATGCTGGAATCCTAAATGACTTTAGCCTTCTTCTAATAATTGTTTACTAATCTTAGGATTAACTTCCGCAGTACAGTGACTTAACATATGTTCCGATTTAACAGTTATAATTCCCATTTTAAAGTTTTCTGAAAAACTTCATCATTTGAATGAGTTTCCTGTGTAGAGGCTATGTCAATAGTATATTCCATGAGAATTATGGCCAACATTTCGTCGCTACCTGAACCGGTTCTCTTTTATATTTATACCTATAGACTTCAGTCACATTAATGTGACAACCCAGTCACAGAAGGCACGTGGTAAATGTAACAGTGGCGATTATATAAAGGTTATCGGAGGGAAGATGAAATCATTGGAATATTTGGAGTAATGCAGAAATGGGGTGATTCATCCAACGCCCAAAAGGCATGATAATTGGCTTTCGGGTCAAGGGTAGCAGAGATTTTAAAATGACAAATTGTGTGAAATGTTCGCGTGCAGCCATTGTAAAAGTGTATTGTGCATAGCAAAATGGCACCATCCAAATTCAACGACGTCTCAGGTTTGGAATACCACGGTCAGTGATGACAGAGATGAATGGCAACTATGGAAATGGGATTGGTTGAATAGATTTGCTATCAACATCTGACAGCCGAGATGAATCAAGGGGCTATCAAAAGTTCAGCGAGCGTTGATGCTTAAGAGGTTCCCCAGCAAACTGATTAATTCGAGTGAACAGTATATAATTACCCTTTTCCTTATCCAATTATTTATTGAACTTCCTTGCAATTTTTTATACCTTGCGTTATCTCAGACCCTACTCAGTATCCGATTTTGGTCTTCCCGATTGCTGGTGTGCTACACAAGAATCAATTTTCACCATCATTATATTACACTTTGAGCTGCGTTGATCTCGTTCATGGTCTTAGAGAATGCCTAACAATTTTAGTGACACTTTCAGCTTAATGGAGGAAAAGTAAATATTTCGTTGCTTTTATTGTTTCAATAATTCTTTTTTTTTTTATTTCTTAATGACCTACAGTCCCACTACCTTGAGCAGTTTTACTGGTTTTGTACAAGTTTTGTTTGAGGGCACTGTTTGTTGTTCGCTTGGGGGGATATACCTGCTTTGGCCTAACCTTGCGGTACGGCCTTAATGGAAACCCCCTTATTTATGTATTTATTTATTTATTTGTTGTAATTGTTACGAGTTACTATATTCTAATTCAATAGTGCTGCGGGGTAGTTTGTATTTATGCCAGGGTTTGGGTCTTTTGGTGCCGAGTTCTTTCAGTCTATCATCATTGTTATTCCTGTTTTGGTCTAGTCTGGTATAAAAGTTCATGCTCTGGTGGTATATTTCTTCTTTAATTGTAGGCAGTCCCATTAGGTCATGTAATTGTTTGGTTGGTGTAAATATTGGTGCATTTAATATCATTCTAAGACATCTGTTTTGTAATCGCTGTAGCATTTCAATGTTTGATTTCGCTGCAGCTCCCCAGACTTGGCATCCATACAACATAAACGGTCTTATGACCGTTTTGTAGATTCTTAGTTTAGTCTCAACCACCAGTTCTCCGCTACGCAGGACTGGAAAGAGGTTTAAAATCACTGCGAGACTTTTAAAAAAAAATCGATCTCTTATGTGCAGGTGGAATAGTAATTTTTGATCAAGTATAATTCCTAGGTAACGGTGTTATATTACCCATGGGATTGTTTGTGCTGCTATTATTATTCTTGGGAGGCGATCAAAGTCTGGTCTCTTTTTTGTAAAATATACAGCCGCAAATTTGCCAGGGTTTCTTGTTATTTTGTTATTCTGGCACCATAAGAATATTTTATTGAGAGCCCGTTGTAGTCTTTAGATGTTTTTTTCGTGACTGTATCCTATGGTAATGACAGTAATATCATCTGCGAATAGAGCGATGTAAACTTTCTCCGGGCACGGGATACCGTTCACGTAAATGTTAAACAGGGTCGGTGGAAGTACTGCTCCTTGTGGTATTCCTTCTCTCATCGTTGTTTTTTTCGACTGTTGCCCATCTACAGTCACATAGAATTGCCTATGTATCAGGAAGTTACCTATTAGTTTCGTATAGCACCGGGGAATATTCGTGTTTGTGTCTATCTTCACGACTAGTTTATCCTTCCATACTTTGTCATATGCATTCTCTATATCTAAAAAAAAGCCACCGCCACGGATTTTCCTTTGTTGAATGCTCCCACTGTTTCCTCCACCAGGTGTAGGAGTTGTGTTACGGCAGATGCTTTTGGTTGAAACCCATGTTGTTCTTTTCTTTTGCCATATATTTGCTGCTATCCTCTTGTTGACAACCCTTTCCATAACCTTTGATGTGGCGCTAAGGAGGTTAATGGGTCGATAATTTCAGGTTTTGTATGATTTTTTCCCACTTTTGGTATTGCCACAACCCTCACCGTTTTCCATGACTCTGGATAGTAGCCGGTAATCATTGATGCGTTGATTTTTCTCGTGAGTAGTACCATCCCTTTTGTCGGTAATCGTTTTAGCAGTTCGTTTCTTACATTGTCCGGCCCTGTCGCTTTATTATTGGCCAGCTTCGTGATTATCCCTTATACCTCGTTCGGCGTTGTCAATTCCGGAAGTTATTCGCTGGTTCAGTTCGAATGATATCGGCTCGGTTCTTTATTTCTTCCTCTTCACTTTTTTCCTTTCCCTCTAAGGGCTTTTGCGGTGTCATGTAGTGTTTCTCAAACTTTTCTGCGAGTATTTCCGCCATCGTGACAGGGGTGAACATGGATCCGGTAGGTCCAATTATTGCCGACTTCGCTTGTCGTTTCGTCTTCAGAGCCCGGATAAGTTTCCATGCATCTCTGTTGGTGAGTAACAAGTTGTTCATTTTGTTCTCCCACCACTCTATTCGTTTTTCCCGTAGTCTGTCTTCTAGTTGTCTTTCAAGGCGGTGATATTCTCTTCGATCTTGCGGGTCTCGATATTTTTGCCATAATTTTCTATATCTATTCTTCAGGTATCATAGGTCTTCCAATAACGGTGGTAAGTCGGCATTGTTTGTTTCTTCAAAACTTGTAATCATTGTAGCCTTGCTATTGGCTGTCTGAATTGTATTCTATAGATGTTTTACTGCCTTATCTATTTCTTTTGGCGTATTAACTGCGTGTGTTGTGTGGATTTTATTGTGTACTAGGTGGGTAAAATATTTCCAGTTTATTTCTGTTATTTTCTTTATTTTCTCCGATGTTATCCAGTTGCTAAGGTTGATGTTTACAGGCTGGTGGTCTGATGAAAGGTCGTTTTTCGTCTCCAGTTGGACATGTTATGTGATATTTTTTATTACTGCTATATCCAGAACATCTGGGCAGTATTGGTGATTCAATGGTATATGCGTCGGCTCTGTCGGACCAATCACCTCCACATTTCTTTCTTCTGTTATTTTCAGTAGTTGTTCGACTCTACTGTTGCAGTATCTGGAGTTCCAGGACTCATGCTTAGCATTTAAATCACCACCCATGATTACCTTGTCACCCGTTGACAGGATAACATCGATGTCTTGTTCCATAAGGGTACGATTCGGTGCAAGGTAGGCTGCGATTAAAATAACTCTGCCTTCTCTAGATTGGATTTTGATTGCTGTTGCCTCTAGTTCTATAATGGGTGTCATCTGGATGAGTTGGTGTGTAATACTTTTACGTATCACTATGGCTGTCCCTCCTCCTCTGGCATGTGGGCGATCTGTCCGGTATATCTCCATTCCTTCTATCTTGAATAGGTCCCTAGATTTTAGATGTGTTTCACTTATTAGTAGGATATCGATCTGGTATCGTCTTATAAATTGTTGCAGTTCTTCTTTTTTTCCCTTTAGTCCATTCGCGTTCCATATTGTTATGTTGATGTCCTGCAGCTTCTGTATATTTTTTCTCTCCATTATTCCAACAATCCAATCAATACAAGGAACGTGGAATCAGAATGGACCACCCTTCGAAATATCATCACGAAATCTGCAGAGAAAGTAATTGGCTACGAGAATAAAAAAAGGCCAGATTGGTTTGATGACAATAATGAACAAATTTTAACCCTCATCAGTGCGAAACGTGAAGCCTATCAACTTCTCGTTCAAGATCCAACTTCTGTGACGAAGAAAACCCGCTTTCAGGCCCTTAAGCGGAAATGTCAGACAGAAATAAGGGAAATCAAGAATAACTGGTGGCAACAGAAAGCAAAGGAACTCCAAACTCTATCAGACGCTAAGGATCTTAAAAATTTTTATGCAGGAATTAAAGAGCTATATGGACCTACTCGCAGCTCATCTGGCTCACTAAAAGCAGCTGATAACACTACCATTCTTACCGAGAGCCAGGACATCTTGAAGCGCTGGAAAGAACACTATAACTCTCTTTTGAACCGTAGCTCTACTGCTGCAGACGATTTCCTTAGGAATATGCCGCAGCACCCTCCACAACCTTGGATGTCAGTCCCGCCAACTTTCCAGGAGTTTTGCAAAGCACTGAATAGCCTGAATCCAGGTAGAGCTCCTGGACCAGACAATATTCCTTTAGAACTGATTCGAAGTGGGGGGTTACCCTTGAAAACCAGGATTTTCCAACTCATTCTTCTCATGTGGGAAACTCGTGAGGTGCCTCAGGACATGAAGGATGCTAACATAGTCACCATCTTCAAAAAAGGGGATCGAAGTATCTGCAACAATTATCGTGGTATCTCTCTTCTATCTATAGCAGGAAAGACTTTTGCTAGAATCCTGCTGAATCGCCTTAAAATTATGTCAGAGAGAGTACTTCCAGAATCTCAATGTGGATTCCGTGCCTCGAGGGGCACCACAGATATGATCTTCTGTGCTAGACAACTTCAAGAGAAGTGCAGAGAACAACAAAAGCCTCTCTTTCTGGTATTCTATGATCTAGAGAAAGCTTTTGACACCGTGCCTAGATCTGCAATGTGGATGGTATTAAGACGATTTGGATGCCCTGAACATTTTCTGGGATTGATTAGAGCACTCCACGATGTTATGGTTGGTCAAGTCCTTTATCAGAATGACGCCTCTGAAAAGTTCCCTATCACAAATGGTCTGAAACAAGGTTGTGTACTTGCACCAACACTTTTTGCCCTATATTTGGCAGCAATGCTCTACGAAACGTCATCTACCCCCAACACAGGCGTGGAGATCAGATACCGGTTTGACGGAGGACTATTTAATCCAGCAAGACTCCGCTCATCAAGATTAACTTTCCTCACCCAGGTAACAGAACTGCAGTATGCAGATGACAACACCTCTCCAGCACATACTCCTCAGCAGATACAACAGTCCGTAAACTACTTCAAGGACGCATATGACCGTTTTGGCCTGACCATCAACACCCGAAAAACTAAAGTGCTGGCGCAACCTGCCCCTGGAGCTACAATCCCAGACTTTGATGTTACCATCTCCGGCACAGCCCTTGAGCAAGTAGATAGCTTCTCCTACCTTGGAAGCATTCTCTCTACACAGTGCACAGCAGAGAAGGATGTAGAAAACAGAATTCGTGCAGCACACATAGCCTTTGGACGACTTACTCGGCGAGTGTTCCTAAACAAAGATCTTAATTTAAGCACCAAGCTGATGGTCTACCAAGCTGTAGTTGTCTCCACGTTGCTGTATGGGTGTGAGACATGGACACTCTACCGGCGAGATATTAAGAAATTGGAGCGATTTCACCAGCTAAAACTTCGCTCTATAATGAACATTAAATGGGACGACTATGTGTCCAATATTAGAGTCTTGGAAAGAGCTCAAATGTATAGCATTGAAGCCCTCATCATCAGCCACCAACTTAGATGGGTTGGACACGTTCAGCGTATGAGCAACAGTAGACTCCCTCGCCAACTTTTATATGGTGAGCTCAGCACTGGCAGCAGACCTCGCGGTGCCCCTAAGAAACGCTACAAAGATCAGTTCAAGAAGACCCTGAAGAAAACTAATATAGACCTTACCACCTGGGACAGCCTCACAAAAGACCGCGTTCTATGGCGCAAAACTACCTCCGCAGCAGTGGCACGTTTCGAAGAGGAGCGGCGAAGTCTGGCAGCTGAATCTCGTTTAAGGCGGAAAGCCCGACAAACCCTACCGCGCCAGCCACCCACATTTGGGTGCAGTGTGTGCGGACGGCTGTTCTATGCAAGAATCGGCCTGATCAGCCACCAGCGCACACACAAATAAACATGCAAGAGAGTAACATAAACTCGGAAACGAGTATGGCCGACGACGACGATTCCAGGAGGGCTATTACACCTTCGGCCAGGGCCATTACCTAATCTTCAGTTTTTCCATCATGTTTCTCAGTGCGTTCATGCAATCATTTGATGTTGCGTCGTCTTCTGGTTGACTGCCACTTCCCCTTTCTTCTTCTTTGTTTTTCGTCTCTACCTTCTGTCACATCTGCGTAGGATCTTCTATTCCGGTGTTCTGTTTGGGTTGTCTTCCTGGTATCTAATGGTATATTTGTTTTACTAGTATCTTTTTCTGGGTCGTTCATCTCTTTCCTGTTTTTAATATTGTCTTTTGATTTTATTTGGGTCTCGGTAGTCTTATTGCTGCCTGGAACACCGGGCATCCCCTCCATGAACCTGCGTGCGCACCCTGGCAGTTGGCGCATTTGGCTGGTGATTTTTCTGGCAACTTGCATTCCTTTGTGGAATGGTATTCAGCACATTTTACACGTCTTTGCGGGAGCAGGGCCCGCTCTAGCGGTATTGCCGTCCCGGACAAATAGACAAATTGCCGCCCCTTAAGATTATGTAGAATTATATATTTAAAAAAATATAATTAATTTGTAATCGAATAAAATATTTAATTTTAAATTTTAATAAAATCATATATTCATAAATAAACTTATTGAATTTTGATCTAGCGGCACAAAATAGAGAAATTAATTATGAAATATCTGTACATAGCCACAAATTAACCATATTTTTACGTTTTTAAATGCTATCACAGATGGATATTATCACACAAACAATCTAAATGCCATTATTTTGAAAATAAAACGAGATTACATCAAATACGCTAAAATCACAAAAAAAACTTTTTTTTCTTACTTTCAGGTTGCGAATTTTTTATTACATCTTAAAATTTACTTCATCAGCAATTTCATACTCAGTTGCCAAAATGGCTAAATCATTAAATTATCAATTTCTTGGTTTTCGTAAATGATTAACAAGGCGTCGTATACGTCTCCTAAATGAAATATTAAAGGTTTTAATGCCTCTATCCTCTCTATCCAACTCTGCCATCTAGTGTCACTCCATGTTTTCAAAGTTGAACCCTTAACATGCTTTAAAAGTATTGCCCATCGAAAAGTAGATGCCGAAAAGAATAAATATATTTTTTGGACTTCATGTTGAAGAAATTAGCGGCTTCCAAGGATGCTTTTGTTATTAATAACAAGATTGAGAGAATGGCTACTACACGAAACATTGAAAGCTCGCGAATTATATTGTTTAATTCTAAATTGCACTCCTGCTTTATTGCCCTTCATATTGGATCCGTTGTCAGTCCCTGTCCTCTGATATCCTGCAAATTTAAACACAAGTCATTAAGTTCTCCAACTATAATGTCAGACATTTGTTTTACTGTGGATCTTTCGACTGGTAAGAAGCCTTTAAAAGCTTTCATTATTTTTAATTTCAACATCAGGATTAAATTTATTGGTTGAAACATACTGATTACAAGAGTAATTTGCTGTATCTTACTAAAGTGAGGAGTACAGTTTAAAATTATAGAAAAATATTTGAATATTTGTATTTCATTAATAACATGAGACTTTACATTTTACACTTTGATGAGGCAGATCTACTATCCAGGTTTGTATATTTTTCCCAAGATATTGAGCTTTAGTCTATACTTTTTAGAACACTCAACGGACGTGCTCATCCATAATGGGATCGTATTCAGACAGTAACTCAACTATTTTAAAAAAATTACCGGTATTATGCTCAGACAACTTGTCGCTTGTACCTTGAAAAACCAGTCAACTTTTACCAAGC
This sequence comes from Vandiemenella viatica, assembly GCA_031002005.1. NCBI lineage: Eukaryota > Metazoa > Arthropoda > Insecta > Orthoptera > Morabidae > Vandiemenella > Vandiemenella viatica. The sequence continues at coordinate 114,044,654 of JARYHS010013630.1, read as the reverse complement.
ATTTTGGTAATTGCAACGATTCTTAGAAGCACCTCATTTCAATGATTTATTTCGGCATTAATAACTCTTTGAGTGGCAGCATCTACAGTTTTACAACAATTTAATCTTTTTTGCCTGAATATGATTTTTCGAAATTTCATGCTCTTTTAAAGTTTCGTCGAGGTGCTTCCAATTTTTAAAACCCTCCTTTGAGAGTTAACTAAACTGAAAATTTTGCAACAAAAGCAGTAAACGTAGTAGCTAATCTCGCAATGTTTGCTCTCCGTTGCTGAAAATTCGTGCATAATATTTTGCGCTAAAACGTCGATCTGTGTCATTGGAAGGAAATTTGTAATTATGTAATAGTTTAGGTGTACCTTGCCTTACTAAAAAGCTTCTTACGGCGTCTCATAAAATTCTTGGCCACAAAGTTTTAGAACGCCTTCTGTGAGTCTCACGTTGGTGTCAGTTCCAGTTGGTTTACAAACTTCGTTCATTTGTTCGCTATTATTCTCTGACGATTCTATACTTCTTTTGTATCCCGACCTGATATTGGATTCCAAGATTTGGTTTGGTAAACCCTGAATACAGTATATTTTTTTAACGCGCCAGATTGATTCTGCCTTTACGCATCCTTTCCCAACCTTCTTTTTTTGTACTGGTAACCAGATAGTTTTCTTTGACCGTCAGACATTTTGGAAGAGGCATGCACGTAACTCAAACAATGTACACTATAAAATAATATAAAAAGTAAATATTTATCCTTGCTCTAAATAAGCTAAAAACATAACTAAGATAAATTATTCTCACTCGATATAAAAAAAATGTTTATGCACAACACAAAATATTTTCCATACCCTGCGAACATAAAGAAAGTCTAGTGTTACTACACAGTC
>JARYHS010013630.1:113950564-114042779 GCA_031002005.1 Vandiemenella viatica | reverse complement strand
TTAAAATAATGGTATATTAAAAACTAAACATCTAGCTTGTTAAGAAATGTCTATCACAAAATCTTAATCTGTGTCTTTCGCAGTGGGACTTGAATTAAATAGTATGTGATGATCATGATTGCAAACTCTTATTTGTTCTTTTATTTCTAGTCATTACTCTTTTCTTTATTACATACTAGTTTGCAATATTATTACAATCAGTCTTATTTTTTTAATTGATCTTTTTCAGTTTTCAATGCAGTTATACAATTGTGTGTCCTGGAACTGCAGCCTGCTCTCAAAAAATTTCTAAAACTGCCACCTGGCAGACGGACGCAGCCCCATAAATGCAAAAAGTGGGTCAAGGTGAAAGGTGTACTGAAGAGTTACTTGACAGACCTGCTCAAGGTATCTGGAAAACAATTTGCTGATGGCAGCTCTTAAAACTTTTATGGAATTTTCTTTTTTAAGTTAAAACGCTGTTCATTTCTAATTTTGTCATACTGGGCACCATTAAATGGCAAAAAATAATGTTGTTTGGATCATTACAGTAGTTCACTGTTTTCAGGCTGTTGCAAAATAGCATAAAACTGAAGAACTATAGATAAGTTAGATATGAAAATTTTGATAATGAATGAATTGATTTAAGAGAATTGGCTCTTAAAACTGTAATTATGTACTTGACTTTAGCTCTTTTGGGATATGTTTCTAACCCTGAAGCATCTTACCTGTATACATTTTTTTTTAAAATATACAAACAGTTTTGATTAACCAAATATTATTGATGGATTTTAAATACATGTTTGTGTTTTAAATAATGGTTGCCAAAAATGCTTTCTTCTTCCAAATTTGTTTTGGCGTGAAATCAGGTTTATCTTTAATCAAAAATATGTTAAGTTTTTAGTTATTAACTTTTAGGACTATTCAATTCGGAAAGAATTCTTTGTAGGATTAAATTGTGATCAAGCACAAGCTCCCCCATAAAACTACAACAAGCCTAGCAAGCTGGTAGTAGGTGGAACCTTGCTTTCAAATAAACACAGCTTCGGAAAGAAGACATCCGCCAAAAAATTGGAAACACTCGGTGATGATATTTGTAACCCAAATTTAATTAAATGTGTTAAACCTGAAGACTGGATGTAAACTGGATAAGCCATAAACTTTCAGCAAGTCATGATAATGCCTTAAGTGTTCGTAATTGTAGGTAGTACAAAAATGGATGGCAGAGATGTAAACATTATAATGCTAGTCAGAGATATTTGTTTTCTCATTCTGAGTCTGCTTTAACTAGTATGTTGCGTTTACTTTCCATTGCCTGTAGTAAAGAAATAGTGGAAAAAGGAAGGACAGGGTGGGATTTAAGGTTTTTTTTTTTTTTTTGAGAAACAGAACTCATAAGATGGTTGTGGGAATACATTTCAGAAATTTACAGTAGCCACGCTAGCTGTCCATGTAATGGGCTTTACCCTTGTAATTATTATAATAAGGCACAGGTTTCAGCGGTGAAGTTGAGTTAATGAGTGGAGGGCACCTGTTCAATAGAGATAAAGAAAAAGTGTTGCTCCTACACGAGGAAAAGCTGAAGATATTAGTTATATTAAGTTGTAACAGAATGGGATTGCAGTAGGGAGCACACAAAGCATTTAATAGCATCAAGGATGGAGCTGAAGATGTATTTACAAAAGGTACTGTGGCCAGAGGTGCAACACTGAATGATGATGCTAGAAATTTGGGGGGAATTATGGAGTAAGGATAAGGAAAATTGGGATAAACAAGCAACTGGTTTCATGAAATCATTAGAAATTGTCATGTAATAATATTTGAAGGAATATGAGAACTGCAGTTTCTTTGTGTGGGTATAAATGAAGAAATTAGTAGTAGATTGCTAGAATATTGTGCAAAAAAGGCTAGTTAAAAGAAACTTTTATTTATTTTGCCACAAGTAGGTGAATGTTGCGTCATATCATTCCTCTTTATACTATTTATATTTAGCTTGAAGACATGTTGCATAACAGTGCAATAGTACAATTTCAGTTAAGAGGAAATACTAATAGAATTGAGAACTGTTTAGTGACTAGTTTAAACTCAGGTGTTGGGAAGTTGCATGGATAACTTGATATCGAACCACATCAGAAATCTGTGTGAAAATCAACAATACGGTTTAGGAAAAGTTATTAATGTGAATCTCAGTGGACTGTGTGCGAGATATTTCACAAGAAGTGTGTCCTGTCTTCCAATTTCAGTTTGTGAGCAGCCTCCGTGCAATGGCAATCTGAGTAATACAAACACCTGTTAAAATACTAAAATGCACTATCTAGTAGCTAGTTGTAATAAAAATACAATGATAATTGTCACTGTATCTTTTATACTATAATTTACTGCTACATTTTAAAAGCTGTCTGGTTTTTGTGTGGATAGGGTTTCAATTATCTGTTTTACTAAAATAAAACCATTTATTTTTTAAATAATATTACTAGTTTCTTTCCTTTAATGTGAAACAATAATTATAATAAAAAATAATTTATTGATCCCACTATCATTTAGAAATATTCATCATTTAATTTTTTTTTCAACTGTTTGACATTCTTTTGAAATGTTTTGTTTTGTTAACAGAGTTTCAAACAGTTTGTAACAGTATAAACGGATTTAATTAGTATTGGACGACAATACAAGTTCATTATAATATTCCGTGCTGGTTGCCTTAAAATGATAACAGATGTGACAACCTGTGACATGAAAGGGGGGGAAGGGTCCAAAAATCATGAAATCATGTGACGTAATTTGTGGATGGCCCCTTACTGAGCACAAACGACACTTAAGGCTGATACAACTGGATAAGTCCGCAATAGCCGAACATGCTTTCTATGAAGAGCATAATATAGTGTTTGATAAAACGGTGATGCTGGCCTGGATTTCATTCTGGGAGTCAGTAATTCGGGAAGCATTGGAGATACAGCTGAACGATAATAACCTCATTAGAGACAGTGGACTGTACTTGAGTGAAGCCTGGAGACCAATTATTAGGGATCTACGTCTTGAACGAGAGAAATCTTCTCTACAAGGCGTAATGGAAGCAAATTGACGCCGTGGATTAAGTTCGCCAGCACATCCGGCTACAAGTTAAGCAACCTGGATGGGTGACCAGGTATGGCCCCATACACAGTCCGCAACGTTGATACCCTCAGTTGGCGGTGAACCGGTTAAGCAACGTTGGGCGTGGTAAGTACCTGGATGGGTGACCAGGTATGGCTCCAGAGCCAGCCAAGCGCTGATTGGGCGTCCTGGTGATCATCGCTACACGGAGTTGGAATTTCACCTGCAGCTAAGCCAGTCTGTTTTGTGATTTCTTGTAATAATATCTAAAATAGACATGATGAAGACAACTGAGCAGGTTGTCGAAACTTCATCATTTTTCGACACTATCCAGCTGAACTCCCGTGAAAACTCACTACAACCTGAAGATGATGACACGTTACGCCGACAAAAATTCGTTGAACTACGATCAATTGATCCGGCCGCATGCCTGAGAAATCTTCAAGCATTAATAATAATCTTTAATATACAGGGTGCTTCAAAAAAATGTATACACACTTTGAACTTCCATAGAAAATTTATTTACCGTTCTACAAAGTTAAATTTCAGGAAAATAGAAAGCTAAAAGTCCAATGTAAATCAAACATAAACAACAAATGTTAATACTGTTCAAATTGGTGACCTGCAGCATCAATACAATTCTGAGTACGAGTCACCACAGATTCTGTACATCGTATCAAAACGTCCAATGAGATTTCTCTACACACTGCTTGAATCTCATTCCAAAGAATGTCTAGGTTACGTGGTTTACGTTTGTACACCTCATCTTTTACTGTGCCCCACAAGAAGAAATCCAGTGGTGTAAGGTCTGGAGAGCGTGCTGGAAACTCGATTGGCCCCCTGCGTCCTATCCACCGGCCCGACAAATTTTGATCCAGGAAAGCTCGTACGTCCCTGTGATAGTGCGGCGGAGCACCATCTTGTTGAAAATAAAAATCATCATTACCGTATAATGCACGAATGGCAGGAAATATGGAATCAGCAAGCATTGTTAGGTAATTAATACCAGTTACAGTGCCTTCAAATCGAAAAGGTCCAATGAGTCCCCTTGAAGACAAACCGCACCACACATTTACACCTGGCAAATTTACAGCTTTTTCAATGTGAGGATTTTCTTCACCCCAGTAAACACAATTGTGCCTATTGACAGTTCCAATAAGTTTGAATTGGGCTTCATCCGACCAAATGATGCTACCCATAAATCCCGGTTCACGTATCACCATCTCCTGAATCCATTCACAAAATTGCAACCTTCTATCTGGATCGTCGTCACTTAGCTGTTGCACCGGCCTTGGAATGTAAACACGATACTTGCCTCTCTTCAGAATGCGTAGCACGCTGCTAGCACTTACATCACTTTCACGTGCCCCTTGCCTTGAAGATTTGTTAGGAGAGCGTTGAAACAGTTCCAAGACTGCCATTGATGACTCATCACTTGTAGCTGTTCGAGGCCGACCTGAATGACCTTTATGCACATCACACACTGTTCCATGAACTTCGAACTTGTCTCGTATGCGTGTAATTGTTAATCTTGAAGGTGGTTCTGTATCATACTCCCTTCTCCACTGTCTTTGAACTTCATTTACATTCTCAAACTTCCAGTACCACTTAATAACCTGCTTACGTTCTTCAAAACTCAAACGTACGTCCCCCATGTTGATATTACAAATTCCAACTGATAATATAACATAGAGGGACGATTATGCTGGCACCTGGCGAAGAAATATAACACTAGCCTTGTAGAGCGGGAAAACAACAATAGTTTAAAGTGTGTATACATTTTTTTGAAGCACCCGGTATATATGGATATTAGTATATTTACAGCGACACCATGAAAGTAGGCACAAACATGTATTTTTCAATGGAGAAGGTTTCTGACCAAAAAGAAGCCAAAAACCCACCCTCTCTCCCTTTAAACCCCTTAATTTTTTTTTACAAACCCACATTTTTTATCCGACTTCAATGGTTGTTTTCACACATATACTTAAAAATAAGGAGAAAAATAATGCCAACATTTGGTTGGTAAAAAACCACCCCCTTTCCATTCCCTTTATTTTTGTCAACATTCTTTACACAAAGATGTAGTCATCACTGTTTGGTCGATTACCATGGATGTTTGCACACATATGTATTTTTTCATGGAGAAGATTTCTGACAAAAAAAACCAAAAAAAAAACCACCTCACTCCCTTTATACCTCTTAATTTTCATACAAACCCACATTTTTTTATCTGATTTCACTGTAACTTTGCACATATATACTTTAAAACAAAAAGAAATATACAGTCAACATTTGGTCTGCAAAATCCCAACCCCTCTCCTCCCTTAATTTTTGTCAATATTCTTTATACAAAGCTACAGTTTCTATCCGATTTTAAAGGAACTTTGCACATGTACACTTAAAAACAAAGAGAAAAATACTACCAATACTAGTTTTACAAGAACCAAAGTACTCTCTCCCTTTACACTGTCTTAATTTTTGCCAGTGTTTCTTATAGATTTTCACAATTTTTATCTGAAATCAACACACACATATACTTTAAATCAAACAGATAACTACTGGCTACACTTACAAAAGTCCAACCTCTCCCCCCCCCCCCCATTACCCCCACCCCTTTTAATTTCCAGTAGTGTTTATAGTAACCCACAGTTTTAAATCCCATCAAAATTAATTCAGCTGTTTTAAAGTTATGCCAGAATGTTCATAAAATAAATGTGTTCTAATGTCTCAACAAGTACGTTAGATTTTAACTTTGAACCCAAGATTTCACATTTTGAAAACCCCTTAAAAATCCGAATTTCCTGCCTTATGCCAGAACAAACTGATATATTCCATATACAGATTTATGTATGTCGTCTGTAATAATGCTCGTATGTTACATGTTTTGATTACCGAGCAGCAACTTGAACAGATGTTGAGATTAGGTTGAAATGCAGCCTGGACCAAAATATAAACAGACATTCTATATCACAGCATCCAGTTCCTCCCTTCTGGGAATTGTTTGGGTATAGCAATATTTAGTTTACTTCTGGAAATAGCTGGTGCCAAAGTAATAAAACTTGATGCACATGGTTCACATCGGAAATTTACGGGTAAATCAATCCCATTTAGACCAGGCAGTGCCAGGTACCCTGCTAATAATAATATAAAATAATCAACTTTCGTGATGATTCTACTTGTTGCACAATATCGTACAATTTTATTTGCTTACACAAGGTTTTTTTTTTGTAACTGATCTCACCTGACTTTACATGTCGACAATAGCTGTCTGATCAGCTCAAGGTGTTGAGCACTCCATTCTTGATTGTTGTTCATTGGCAGTGGTGCAGTCTTCATTTTGACCTTCCACGTACTGCCCTGACTTGACCGTACAGTGAGAATGTTCTTGTCGGATTATGTGTATAGCGATTTTGATCTTTGCCCTGACGTGACTTGATCTCCACTGTGAACTGGCCTTAAATATAAAATTTAAGCAAATACATATGAAATTGCACTTATTCGATTGAACACAAATGAGAAATCAATTCTCGAGAAGAATGAATCGATATACAATGAATAATACATCATTAGTTGTATTTTTAGTCTTTGAAGAGAATGATTTTTCTACTGCTGATTTCTTCCAAATAATAGAGGTATCTTTATAAATGTCTACAAAGTTTGTTTTCTTAAGGATCATCTGAAAAGAACATGTACACATCAACAAACTTTATATATTTGTTGTAAAAATTGTCAAAACTTCCATTATTTTCAGTATTTATATAATAAATATCTTAATTAAAGGAACTCTGACAAATACAACATCCAAAGTAAAATTTAGGGAGGAAATTTCCAAGCCATTTGAAATAAAGTCGGGTGTGAGACAGGGAGATGGATTGTCTCCACTGCTTTTCAATTGTGTATTAGAAAAAATAATGAGGGAATGGAGGAAAGCCATCAACACTATGGGTGTTCAGCTAGAAAGAAATCCAGATAAAATCACCATAGATTGTCTAGCTTTTGCAGATTACATGGTGTTAATTACTGATTCACTTAGTAGTGGAAAGAACTAGAGAAACAGACATCCAAACTAGGATTTCATATATCGTTTGATAAAACAGTTCATTGCAAACGTCAATGATGCTCCTCAAAATCTTAAATTTTGCAGTTGCACAATAGCTAAAACAAATATTTAAGAGAATGGATAACGGGTGACACAAAAGAAAAGATGGCAATAGAAACCAGAATACATAAAATGAAAAGAGCATTTCATTTGACAAAGAACATATATAACAAAAATCTTTATCCTGGAACACAAAACTAAGGCACTATCAAGCAGTGGTCAGACCAGAAACGTATTCGGCAGAAACACTTAAACTGATAAGATATGGAGATCTTGAAAAACTGGAAAAATCAGAATGAAAAGTCTTGAGAAAAATACTTGAACCTAAACGTAATAGTAATGCTGAATACAAATTAAGACCAAACTGAGAACTATATTTGGAAATAGGAAAATTAACAGTTATGATGAGGAAAAGGAGACTCCAATTTTAAGGACACATATAACAGAATGGATAGAATAAACTGACGAAACAGATCTTCACTTTACTAAACAGATACAAATCCAAACCCACATGGTTCACTGAAACTGAAATGGACATGAAAAAATGCTGGCGTGAAAACAGATATAATAAACAACAGCACACTCTTTGGAGAAGGAATTCAAAAGCAGGTTTTCAGGAAAGACAGAAATACATAAAGAGATGAAAATGGACCCAGGAAGAAAAGAAAAAACACTCTCAAAGAATCAAGGAAGTTTGGAAGCAAAGAAAATTAAATACCCTCCAAATGGGTTATTCGAAAGAAGAAGAATAAATATCCTAGTAATTGAGAATAATAAAAATGTATGTAAATAATTCAGTTTTGATTTAAACTAAAATTATTGTAAGTACATTAGAAAAACAGTTGAAAAAATTGTCTTAAAAATATAAAAATATAATGATAAATTTTTTAAAAAATAATAAAACAAAATCAGAAAATCCAACTTTTTCTCAGTTTTAATAAAATTATTGTTTTATATTAAAGAAACTAAAAAAATTATTTTCAAGATATTAATGGAATAATTAAGGGAATCGAACTGTTCTGCTTGGAATACAAACTTGTAACCAACTGTCTGTATCATTAAGACAACTTATAAACTACAGCAAATTGCATCAAGTACAATTGAAAACTTCATTGCATTTATTTCTGAAGTGGCTGAATAATATGCTGTGGTATCATAATTTGTTTGTTATTGCACTTAGACTACCACTATACAAAGCCTCATACCAAACTGAAAATGCCTGACCAGATCATCATGTCAGTGGAATAGGTAATGGGGGCCACGTTTGTAGTGTAACACCAGACCTCTACAAGAGATCTGATAAAGTGAGCCATTGAGATTTATCAGAATGTTTGTTGCAATTTAGAGGAATTCTCAAGTCGGAAGTAAAGAGTTAGCTTAAGAAATTTTGGGATCAAGTATGGGTAAAGTGAGAAATGGAATCACATTAGGTTGTGTATTGGAACATTGTTTTCCAATTGTTCTAATGAATTATTTTATTATTAATTTTAATTGTGATGGAAATTACGCTTCTCATCTGTTTGCTCTCTGTTTATTATTAAATTATCTTATATACTTGAGTGTTAAATTCCATCCCCCTCCCCTCCAATCTACATCCTCAGCGTTTTTGGTAAATTATTTATCGCTTCACTTGGTAATTTATTCCAATACCTGACACCCTTACCCACAAAAGAAAATTTTTCAACTCCTTATGCTTGAAATAGATTGCCATCTTGTAGTCATGGCTACCTCTTCCCTTCCTTGCACCATTCCTAATTCTTCAAACAATATCCTTCCAAGTCTCATCACCAACATATGCCTTGTACAGTCCCAGCACTCTCTTCACCCTCCTCCTGTCTTTCAGTGACTCTTACTCCAACTGTTTTATCATACCTGGGTCCTGTGATAAATTCCACAAACAAATTGAGCGGCTCTTCTTTGTGTACCCTCCAACCCCTGTATTTGATACTCAAAACTTTTTCCTACCACTTTCCCAATGTGCTCTGCCCTGTTGAGTTTACCATCAAACGTTATGCCATATTTTTACACTTCAAGCCTTCAACAACTAATTCTGACTCCATCTTATATTCGTAAACAATTTTTTTTTATCTGTGTACCTAATAAGCTGACTCTTCTTGACATTTATCTTCATTCCGTGTTGACTACCCATTTAGATATTCTATCCAGGTCACCCTGCAGCTCTTCAGTCTTCTCTTGTTTTGATCCTATTATATCCCATTATATCCCATTATGTCATCTGCAGGCAATCTAAATTCAGACTTACTATGTTAACAGCTTAAATTCATTAGACTGATGAATAGCATTGGTCCCAATACACTACCCTGCGGCACTCCTGTATTCAGTTCCACCTCTTTTGATAATGCATTTCCTAGTCTAACACTTTGCTTTCTGCCTTTTAAGAATTCCTCTACCCAACAAGTTACTTTTTCATCAACTCCAGTGATTTTCAACTTATTTAAAACAATTTTATGGTTCACTCTGTCAAAAGCCTCTGAAAGATCTAGTGCTACACTGTCAGTTTTTTTCTGATGTAATTGCATATCAATCTCTCCATCATTTTGGCTATCACTGATGTCAAACTAATCGACCTGTAATTTTCAGCCATATTTATCACTCCTCCTATATGAACTTTTGCTACTATTACACTTTTCTAGTCCTCTGTTAAGCTGCAAGAATAAAATTTCAAGGCAAGGTACAATATCGTATCCCACGACCTTTAATACATCTGTACTAATATTATCTACACAAGCCCCCTTGTGCTTTTTTAGCTTTCTGAGTTTCCTCGTAATTTTTTGAGGATCTGTTTCAAATTTTGTGGCTTCCTTATTTCTACTGTTGTTGTTTTCAAGTGGAAATTAGGTTTTTGTAGATGAAATAATGTATATCAGGACTGAAACATAAAAGGATTGTAAATAGCTACTGATATGATACCTAGAATGAAGATAATTACTGAAAAGACTGCTTATTAGTTTCGCAGATAGAAAAACAAAGGGTTGTATGCAGTGCTCGAAATTGACCAGGCGTTAGGCGTAATTACGCCTGAATATTTTCGTTTTACGCCTGCAATCTCCGACAAAGGCGTAGAAAATACTCCTAAGCATCACAACTTAAAAAAAAAAAAAAAAATACATTTTGGAACTTGTTTTCAGTTTTTCATGTTCAAGGTTAAATTCTAATAATTAATTTCAATCCCTGTAATTTTGATCTATTTCAATGTTTCTAATACCTTTCTGAAGTTCAGAAGTGGCAACATTGTAAGGGGAAGTACCGCAAAGTGAAAAAATAAAAAACGATCCTAGCGCGTACATTATTCTTCTCTGTTATTCGCTTAACAAAGGATCTAAAGATGTCTAGTAAAATTACTGGCTTTATACAATTTGTAAAGACAAGTAAGTATTGGTGATAGAATTGTTGCAAATACTGATAAACGAGGACTGCCAGAAAATGAAGAAACATCAGATGCTGACAAATCATCAGACCCTTCAGTTACTACCAGTAGGCCTGCTCCGACTTCACGCAATTTGGAGGTCAACAAGCAAATAAACGATCAAAAACAGTTCAAAATTTATCAGCTACTATGCATGCTGTTACCACCAGTACATCGACAACTAATGCCGTGGGTAAACACACATTAAGTAACTGGCAAAAAAGTTTTCCTTGGTTATCAGTGGAAAAAGGCAGCAAAAATAGTATGTTTTGCGTTGTTTGTAGGCAGTTTGCGAATTCGTCTTTAACGAGTTTCATAAATGCAAAGGTTATATCTAGATTAGAAACAGTTAAAAAACATGACAAAAGTGAAGTACATCAGAATTCGTGTGCGGCAGATGTGGCGAAAAAAAAATTAATTGCAGATACCGTTAGCTCTTACGTTGAGTGCCGTGAGTTACAAAGTACACCAACAAATGTGTGTTTTATTTAATACTGCTTACTCCCTTGTAAAAGGCAACTTTGCGTTCACAGATTACCCACGTTTGTTAGAGTTACAAGAATAAAACGGTTTCGAAATTGGTTCAACATACAGAAATGACAAGTAGTGTACTCTTTTGATCAGTAATATAGCAGCAAATTCACATATCCAATTACAAGATATCATTAAAAGTAGTGTCTATATATCAATTATGTGTAACGGATCAACTGATAAGGGTGCAATTGAATGTGAAATCATCTACGTAGCTTCTGTTAAAGAAGGGCAGGAACGAGTAGATTTCTTAAAATTAAAGCCATTAAGTGACGGATCAGCTAAAAGCATATTCGAATGTATTTTGGACACTTTAAATGAAACATTTGATGGTGATTCTTGGAAAGATAAACTTGTAGGTGTCTGTCTAGATGGGGCAAGTGTTAATATGGGTGTTAGCAATGGTGTGGTTACAAAATTGCGCAACGTGTGCGGGAGTATTATATATCGGTGCATTGTATTGCTTATCGGATAGAACTGTGTTTCCAGTGGCGTAGCTAGGTCAACAAAGGCCCAGGTGCAAAACATTTATTTTGGGCCCTCAGGCCAGACGGACGACCTTTTTTTTTTTGCTTCGTGTGCTAGTAAAGGCCCCGTGAGGAGCTGAGGATGGTGGCCCTTGAGTTGTCCTTAGGGGCCCCGTGAGCAGGGAGGGCCCTTAGTGGGGGTCTTCCTGTGTCTCAGGGGCCCCTTTAGACGACGGTAGAGCTAAAAGAAAAAGGTCGCCAGTTTGCCGAGAGGGCTCGTGGGCCCTCTAAACTGCGCTTGGGGGCCCCCAGAGATGTGCTTTGGGGCCCCTTGAGGTATGGGCCCCCTGAGCGTAGGGGCCCCGGTGCACTGCACCGCCTAGCCCCATAGTAGCTGCGCCCCTGTATGTTTCTGATAGCCTCAGTAACATATACTAAGCTCAAACATGCAAAAAAGTAATAAAAGGTGTATACAAATTTTTTTCTAAAATAAGCATAAGAAACAATTTAAGATTTGACTGAAGCATTGGATTAATCAGTAGTTAACCACCTGTATATCTTATCCAGGTGGATTTCTTCAAAAAACAGAGCTTTAAAAGCATTGCTCAGGAATTTCAAAGTCACTGTTCCGTATTTTGAAGACTTCTGTGCTGATAAAAACTACAATAAAATCCTTCAAGCAAAAGTGACGAACTATTACTTAAAAACTTTAAAATCAGTGCAGTCCATGAGATTTTTGTGCTTTCTGATTGGTGTAACTGATGTTTTGTCAACATTTTCCAAAAATATTCAATATGACAACGTGAACAGTGAGAATATGATGTCTGAACTTACAATCTGCGAAATGAAACTGAAAAATTTAATTTTTGCCAATGGAGCAACTCTGTCTCAATTTGATAAGGACTGTAACTTGGGTACTGGTACTTGTGAATATAAAAGCATAAAATTGAGTAAAGAGGGTCTGCAGAGTTTTTTTACGTGATCGCGAAGAAATAATCAGAAATTTCTGAACAGGATTAACAAAACGTTTCGAAGATCATCGAACTAATTGCATGTTTAAAAATATAGACATTTTTATTGCAATTAACATTCCAAATGAGGATATTAAATTATGGAGTAAAGGAGTTTGAAGAGGTCCTCAAGTATTTACCTGCAGCAGTGACATAAGCAAAGAACAAGCTTCTGATGAATTTATGCGCTGGAAAATATGGGCTAAGGACAAGAAATTTGTATCAAGTCATCAGCTTTGGAAAAGAGTAGATAGCGAAAATAGTGAAGACAACCAATATCCAAATTTATTAAAAATCATTTCATTTTACCGTGTGCTTCCATTCACAACTGTAATATGTGAGCGAGGTTTCAGTGAGCTTAACAACATGAAAACTGAGAAAAGATATTTTTTGGATACCCTAAATGTAGATGACTTATTACTCATCAAAGTGAATGGACTCTCACTGTATGATTTTGATCCCAACCCAGCTGTGGCTTACTGGTGGAAAAACACACAAAACCTTTGAAGACCAGAATTCCTAGATAAGAAGTGACACAGCACTTCAGGTGAGGCCGTAAGGCATTTTTCCTGATATTTAAAGTGGAGAATCATTGCATTTACTATTCAGCTACGATATATTCAATAAACTGAATGTTTTAGTTTCTGCGACCTTGCCGATAAATTGTACACAGAAACTGTGAAATCAAATTATTCTTAGAATTTGTACATCAAGGAAAATATTTTACAATTTTTATTTTAGATATTGACATATTTGTATTTAAAAGAAAAAATCCTCTGTCGATGAATCAGGAAAAAATTCGAAAATATTTGGGAATTAAACATCTGAAGAACATTGTGTAAAATTCAAAGTACAATGAAATCAATAATCATGTTAAATTATTTCACAATTTTGGTATTTGATGTATTGGCACATGCAAATCATATTAAATTTTTCTGGGCCTATTTACAGTTTTAAACTGTGCTGAAGTAGGTTGTAAGCTATAATATCTGCATTTTCATAATTATAATATAACTAGCATTTGCCCGCTGCTTCACGCGCGCGTGCCTTGGCAGGTGTAGAAATTATTTACCGATTTTATTCTCTTATCAGACATTAACGTGGAAAGGCATGAACTGTTAATGTATTCTGAATAGTTTCGTTTTGTTTCGGTTAATACGTTAGTTTCGGTTTTCATACTGATGTCAGAGAGTTGTTTTATTCATATTTTAACATGATGCAATTGATTCAATAGTAGAAAAGGTTCCTGAAAAATTAACAGTAGTAATTCCTGGTTGTAATTATTGTGCGAAGTATGAACATTTATTGTTTAGAAAGGCTTTCACGGTTCAAACGACGTTCTTTCTTCTGTGCGCTTTCAGAAGCTATGGATTTAGCGTATAGAACCCGGTTATAGGTCAATCGCTTTTCTCGGTGCAGGTTACTTTCATTTGCTCTAGCTATTTCATCTAGTTCTCTTTGACGTTGCAGACGATGTTGTCGGTCTATTTCACTCTCATTTAGCCGAATATTATTTCTGAAAGCAATATTTAACTCAGCTAAAACATAATATTTTTAAATGCTGATATGGAGGATTCCACGTTAACCGTGGTACCGAAAATTTAAATGGATATATAACAGTTGTAACGTTAAGAAAGCTGTTATTATAATCATTATGTGTAATTTTTTTTGGCGATTTTATGTGTAAACTTTGCCTGGGATTATATAGCTAGGTATAAGCTTTGTTAAGGATGTATCTGTGGATTTAATGAAAAATATTCTTTCCATGATACTTAACTAAAAAAAGTTTATTTTTAAATGTGGATACCGAGGATTGCAACATAACCGCGGTGCCATAAATTTATGTAAATATAGCAGTAATCTACGACTTAGTCCTCTTGGAAGTGTGCTGAAATATAAAAATTCGTTACCAATAATCACAGCATCTCAATTTTTCATGATTTTTTTATTTTTTGTTGTTTGGATATTGGTTTTATTTTATGTTGATACACCATCAATTATTCCTGCTTTAAAATAGAAATTTACGTGAATTGGAGCTACTCTTGATTTCAAATCGTCGTATCATTACTGTCATTATTTCAGTCAGATATAATTAATGAAAAAATGTCGAGATGTGATCATGGTACAGTTTATGTAGTAACGTGCATGTAACTGAAACAATTATTTCTGAGTGGCAACATTATCGCAAGTTGCGAATCGCTTGAAATGCAACCTGAGAGCTGATATGATGCTTTGTTATAGGCCTAAGAGACGATGCCTGCAGCTTTATAATCTACGCGGTGTAGCATTAGGATATGAAACATTTTTAATTTAAGTTTCTTTCAATATAGCCGTATTTTCTATGTAATTATTTCAGTCGCATGTAAGTACCTGGCGAAACAACAGCCTGGACCAGATGACAATTGACTCGTTTTGTTTAGCATCAGGCATAACGGGTTTAGTTTTAAAATTTACGTGGTGTAGAATAGAATTTTAGGATGCCTAGTTATATTTGAAATAAAAATTCGTTACCAGTAATCACAGCATCTCAATTTTTTCTGATTTATTTATTTTTTGCTGTTTGGATATTGGTTTTTATTTTATGTTGATACACCATCAATTATTCCTGCTTTAAAATAGAAATTTACGTGAATTGGAGTTAATCTTGGTTTCAAACCGTCGTATCATTATTGTCATTATTTCAGTCAGATATAATTAATTCAAAAATGTCAAAATGGATCACGGTACAGTATATGTACTAATGTGCATGTAACTCAAGCAATTATTTCTGAGTGGCAAAATTGTCGCAAGTTGTAAATCGATTGAAATGCAACCTGGACAGTGATGACAGCTGATATGCTTTGTTGTAGGCCAAAGGGACGATTCTTTAAGCTTTATAATTTACGCGGTGTAGCATTAGGATCTGAAAAAAAAAATTTATTTGAGTTTCTTTCAATATATCCGTATTTTCTATGTAATTATTTGAGTCTCATGTACCTGAATTTTCGGATGCCTAGTTATATTTGCACGTTATAGCCACGAGACATATTAAACGAATAAAGTACTTCCAAATATGTGCAATTCCGCACAAGTCATTATGAAAGAAGTATGTTTTATTACTTGCTGATATTTATAATAGCTGTTTTTCAGACATCGCTCTTCGAGAAAAAACTGAATTTCTTATTAAGTATTGGCTTATTGTGGCTGTATTGTACAGAATTCACGTAGCAATTTTGTTCCAGAGACAAACTGTATAACAGTCTACCAGAGACAATACGTCTTCAATATTTGTAATACAACTTTTTCGTAATTCAACAGACCTGTTACGATTCAAGTAAATGCTGATTATACTTGATTCACGTATTCTTTTTATTTTGAAGTACTGCGGTCCAGAAAAATGAATCGCAGAAGTAAAAAAAAAAAAAAAAAAAAAGAAAAAAAAAAGGAAATCCTAAATTTTGTCAGGTCTCTTTATGAAAGGAGTGACCGTCTGAATGTGTATAATTATCTGTGGTCTACAGTTTCACATTTCTGAAGTTTTTTACTGACTTTCTTCTTCCCATGGTACATATTAGTCGTTAGCTACTTCTGCAGATGTTGATCAGCAACATTAGCTTTAAAAATTTGGAAACACCATGCAAATTGATGCGGTAGTTTTTGCGTTATTAGAGATCAAGCCTCACTACAAACGCAGCTTGCTTACAGATTTATAATAGTATAGATTACGCCTAACATTTTCATTTTACGCCTGAGTCTGAAAGTTAGACGTAACAAATACGCCTGGATTTACAAACGAATTTCTAACACTGGTTGTATGATAATGAAGTATTAGGGAGCTTGCGTTTTGAGGGCATAAAGAGTATATGATGAGAAAATAAACCATGTTTTGCAAGACACATTGGAGAGTTGGTAGCAAGAGATTTCAAACTCTTGCTTCTATTGGAAAGAGCAGTTAGATGTGCCAAGAAACTGAGGGAAGTGGAATGCTAATCCTGCGTCAATTCCTTGCTCAAGTATGACAGTATGAGATTTATGAAAGGGATTGCATACTGTGGCAGATGAATAACACAATCAGTAATTGATGTACTATATAACCCAATTTGTAACTAGCATGTTTAAGCGCCTGGTTTGGGAGTCGTTGGAAGACAGAAAGTAACTTAAGAGATTGCTTGTTGTTTATGAGCTTACATTGATGAGACCTGGATTCAAATTTGTTGAAGAATTAGCAGAAGTATGTGTTAACTAGTCCTTGATGTTAGGCATACATGTGTGGGAAAGTTTTCATTTGTTAGAAAGAGAATAAGGTAGTAGAATACATTATTTAGAGTTGCAAATGTACAGTTCATAAGGATTTTATATTGATTAATTGATAAGAATAATATCAGAATACAAAACTGTTGTTCTTTTAGTAAATACTGCTGTACTTGAATTTATGAAAGTTAAATGTAGTGGAAGCTCCTAGAATTTCTTTAATGTGACTTTGATGTTATGATCACAATTGCAATGTATATTTTTGTTTCAGTTGCTAAGTGTTGTAACTTCAGAAAATATACTGTCTGTGCTTCTGAAACACTTGCATCAGTTGACTCCATTTGTTGCAAGCTTCCCAAAAGTTACAAAAGGCTTCCTTAAGAAACTGGTGGCACTATGGGCAACAGGTGATGAAACTACCAGGGTTCTTGCATTTCTTTGCTTACTGAGAATTACAACGAGTGATAGGAAGATTCTTTTGGATAGAGTTTTGAAGGCAAGTTACATGTTACATAGTATTCCCAAGGTCTTTTTATCCTTCTCTCTTTCCTATTTTCTTTACTCAACTTTTTGCCTGTATCTAGTAATTTTGTCAGAACTGTTTTAAAGCATATATATTTCACCATTTAAGAATTGAGTGTAAACCCTTTTTTATTTCAGAGTGATTTAAAAAAAGTAACTGGTTTAGGTTTCCCCATCTACATACTTAATAAGTATAAAATAGCTTACAGTACTTAAATTTTCAAATAAAAGTCATTGGATTGTTCTGTTTGTTTTGTAAAACATGTAAACGTGTTCATCTGAGCATGAAAAATTATACTAGCTTCTTGTAATAAGGAAGCTCTCTAATATATAAAATCATTGTAGTTTCTTTAATTACTTACATTGCATAATGGTATCTCATGTAAAAAGTGATTTTATTTTATTTGAATTATAGTTGTGAAAAACAGATTGTGATTTTAATGATTACAGATGATGTACCTGGGTTTTGTACAGAACTCAAAGTTTGTTTCCCCAAATACTTTACCAGCAGTAAATTTTATGAGACGCTCACTGACTGAGATGTTTGCACTTGATGAAGGTGTTTCATACCAGCATGCTTTTCTTTATATTCGGCAGCTTGCCATTAATTTGAGGAATGCTATCACACTACAGAAAAAGGTAATATTTCTCTTTTATAATGTTGTACTTTTCTAGTTATTAATTTTTTGTAAAGTTCTTTTCATGTGAAATATGTTGTTATATATTTTCTCTATTAAATTGAATATTTTCATGTGGGTAAGAGTTCTGCAATTAATGTACTTGACTAGCGGAGAATTATTAAAAACTATGGCTTAGACCATTAGTTTTAGTAAGATTGTTAGATTATCAGTGGATATTTATTGCTAACCGCATACATCATGTTTTAGGTAAAACTATGTTAGAAAACAGTTTGAATTTGACAGTTTGGAACTTAACATGCTTATTTTTTAGAGACAAAAGTTTATTTCTGATCTTTGACTATTATGCAGCATTTCTTATTGTGACTTAACAAACACAGTAATTGATAAGTGGAGACCATTCATCTTTTCTTACAGGTAATACTTAAGAAGTAGGCAGTTAAGGTTTCTCCTTACTTCATG
The DNA here is from genome assembly GCA_031002005.1 of Vandiemenella viatica. Taxonomy (NCBI): domain Eukaryota; kingdom Metazoa; phylum Arthropoda; class Insecta; order Orthoptera; family Morabidae; genus Vandiemenella; species Vandiemenella viatica. Next base: position 114,024,321 of record JARYHS010013630.1, on the reverse strand, counting down.
TTCAAATAACCAAGCTGATAAAATTTGTTAAAATGCTGGCATTCTGGTTAGCTCGGATAGAAAGTATGAAACTGAGTTGTTAGTGTTGAATTATAAAACTATTTATGGTTTTTGCAGCTGAAGTTTCATTCTTTATTTGTTGAGTTATATATTGAACTTGGTTAAATGCAGCAATATTTCACTTAAGCAGCTCCTTGCATCTCTTAGACCTGATATAGACAGCTCCTGACTATTATTGCTGGTTGTCTACACTAACAAAAGAAAACAAATTAGAGAAATTCCAGAAATGTTATTTCATTGTGCTCAAGGAGGTGGATGTTTTTACTTTTAGTGTGATATTTACCATGATGATATAAAATACATTTCCACACTTACCTGCATGCCCTCCATCTCTGTTTGTATTCAATAGATATTTAAATATTTCTACTACTTTCAACCCACTATCAATGGCTAATGATTCTGGCTTGGCCAGTACTTTCGTTTCTGTCCACAAAAAACATGATGCTGTTCTTTCAAAATGTGTTCAGTGATGGCCAATTTTGTGGGTTGGCGTAATCTTGCTTGTTGCAAGATTAGACCAATCCGCTTTCAATTGGGGGGCGGGGAGAGCTTGGTCTATCCACTTTTTAAATGCTGAGAATCTATATTTTACTTATTTCCATATTTTTCTTGTGATTTTTAGGTGTTCATTGACTTATATATCATGACAGCACAAAAAAGGACACATTATCAAGCTTCATGATGCATTGCATTCTTTGTTATGAAAGTAATATCCTTCTTTTCTCTCTCTGCCCACCCCCCCTTTCCTCAAGCTAACCACAAACGAGCCATGTGGCTTGACCAGACAGGGCTTATGAACGCTAGTGTGTGATGAACATGTTGCAGTGCAGTTCAGTCGATAAAAGGCCAAAGTATATTAGTTGAATGGTTGGCAATTTGCACTATGATGCTTTGTCACAGGAATAGCTCTCATACCATGTGTATGGTGTACTGTTGAAAATCAAGTGCCTTTATAAATGCAGTGTTTACTTTCTTTGACAATAATGATAATGGCAGGAATACGTTCATAATAGCAAGAGAGGCAGGCAAAAGCTACAGTTAGTGTCACCATTCCATAGTTGTCTTTTATTGTTACAAGGTCAGAGGACGAGTGAGAAATGTACACAATCATAGCAACTCGTTCCTTCACAATAGAACATGTAATGATTTTATTACAGTTACTGAAGTAATCATTAATACATTCGTATTGATGGTAATTTTAATTGTTACGGTCACCATTCTGAAAATACTATTTCTAAGTGCAGAAAATGAGTATGTGAAAATGCTAGGTACTGCAAACAACCACAAATAACACAGCAGCCACATGAGGTCAGCAACACTGTTCGCATGTAATTTATCACACTTGTGCCAGAGATAGCCACCAGACACAGCTTCATCATTGAAGACACAAGTTTTTAAATTTAGATCAGCCAGAGGTAGTACACATTGATTTAGATAATACACTAAAGACATATTCTGCTCTGGTAGTGGGCCTCAACAATGTCATATATCACACACCGTGTTCACATTTAAATAATCCTGGTATTGTAATCTTACTCTTCCACGACCAGAGTCAGTTGGTTCTTGGCTGTCCAGGTAACGCGGCATCAGTTCTGCCCAGAAGTAGTCCACAGAAAGATGGTCAAAACATCGGTCGCTCACATCATGACACAGTGTCACCTGGACAGCCAAGAAACAATCCTGTTATTTTCTTCTATTGGGCATACAGTGTCTTGGTCAGTCGAACATTGTGAATTGAACACTAAAATTCGATAGTACCTGACAAAAACTTTTTACTATAGTCACTCCTGGTGTCATCCTCTGACACAACTGAGCCATTTACTGTTTTCTAGCAGAGTCCCTTCTCTTACCACAGGACTCCCCTTCTCCTTCAGCCCAGTGATATTACTACAAATTGCTATGTGGTGATCCATGAACTCTTACTCAGATATACATGGATCCTACTGTGCTGTTAAAAGGTTTAATGATTTCCACTTCAATTTGCTATCTAGAAGTCTTGCAAAAGCCAGAGTAATTTTACTTGTGTGTGATAAAAGTAAGTTGCAATACCAACAGTTTGCCACCACCAGTTCACAGTGGTTGTTGTGATTAATGGAAGTCGTGAGAATGCTGATATACTGAACAGTAAATTTAAAAACTTATTCCCTAAAGAAATTATAAAAGCTATACCTACCTCAGATGATGGTTGTGGCATGTGAACATACAAAATGGACAAAGCCGGAACCTTCTGCATTTTATACTTAGGTTTCAGCTGTATCACGTGTTTTTGTCTGTTTTGTGTGTTCACGCTTCCACAACCATCATCTAAGGTAAGGTAAATTACAGCTTTTAAAAAGATTATTCATTTTATTGAAAGTAGCCATGGCTTTACCAGTACGTGACTTTACTTCATCAGATGGATACCTTGATTCACATTCAATGGTCTTCTGGTTAATCATAATATGGCAATGGGAGTTGTTGTTTTTGCCAATGACCATTACTTTTGTCTTGCTTATATTAATGCCAAGTGCATATTTGTGACTGCTTTGTGACACTTTATCTATAAGATATTGTAAACTTTCCTGACTGTCTGCAGAAATGACTGTGTCATCTGCGTAGCGAATATTGTTTATCCAGTTCCCATTGAACAGTACTTCCATCTCCACATTGCTCAACACCTCCCTAAAGATATACTCTGAATAGATGTTAAATAATAAAGGGGACAGGATACAACCTTGTCTTACACTACAAAGAATTTCTACTTCATCCGTATTTTCTCCCTTCAGTCTCACATGAGTAGACTCGTTCCAATACAAGTTAATAATAATTCTCAGGTCTTTGTCGTCTAAGCCAGCACTTTTTAAAATTTCTATCATTTTCTGATGCTTTGCCCTGTCAAAGGCCTTCTGATAATCTATAAAACAAGCATAGACATCACAATTTATATCTCCGCAGCGTTGAAATAGTACTTGTACGCTGAACAGAGCTTCTCGTGTTCCCACTGTGAACTGTGTACGTGATACAAATTCTTCACAGAGCTTATATATCCTTCGGTGAATAAACTCTAGAAAGAGTTTCAGGGTGTCTCTCATAAGGCTTATTGTTCTGTAGTCACCACATGACTCAGCCCCGTTTTTGTTTAGTAATGTAATCCTGGCCATCCTGATCTGGGTTTTCCATGGTTTCCCTAGATCGCTCCAGGCGAATGCTGGGATGATTCCTCACAATAGCCCATGGGCGCCACCTTCCATATCCCGTATATCCCTTCCAAACCATTACCTTTCCTGATAGGTGCAATGCACCCTCCGCCAAACACTTTTAGTGAATCACGGAGTAATAGTAATAGTAGTAAACTCTGATTTGAGCCAATCTCGAGCAATACAACCAGAGTTTTAGATGTCATTAAACACTGTGGTCAACCTTTTGTACTATCTTCATCAAGCAGTTTAAAAAAATTCTGCATTTATCTTGTCAGGGCCTGGAGTTTTTTCATCTTTCATTCCTTTTATTGCAGCTTGTACTTCAGTCAGTACAATGCTTGGACCAGTTTCACAATCAAACTGTGGAGGTTCTGGGCGGCTATCTGAGAACAGTTGTTTTACGTGTCTCTTCAATGCATCCCTGATATCTTGATATCAACAATGATGTTTCCCTCATTGTCCACTAGTTTATTCATTGTATTAGGTCTGCGTCTGCCTGTTACTTCTCTAACTTTCCTATGAATGTTGAAATTGTCATATTTCAATTGTAGAGCCTCTATTTCAGCACATTTCCCTTGTATTTCCTTTTCCTTAGCTTCTCTTATCTTGTTTCTGATCATCTTATTGATGTATTTATATTTATCAGGATTACTTTTTACAACCCTTCTTCTCTCCATCATGTCAAGAATTTCATCGGTCATCTATGTCTTCGTTTTGGCAAAATCTGATTTCAGGTGTTCATTTTTAAGAGATTATATTATCAAATTTAGTTTTTCAATTGTTTCTTCTGTGTGCAAAGTACAAGACATGTTTTTCACTTCGTTTTTGAGACGTTCCTAAGCCTGCCTTCTCATGGAGGGCTCTTTTAATTTCCGTATTTCAATATTCATAAGCGCCTTTTTTGTAACTTTCTTCATCCTAACTTTGAAGACACTGACTACTGGATTGTGATCAGAGTGAATGTCAGCACCGGGGTAAGTTTTCACTTAAGTACAGCTGTTTCTGTATCTTTTGTTTACTAGGATGTAATCAATCTGATTTCTGATGGTGTTTTGCGGTGAATCTTTGGGAGGCGTCGAGGTGGTGGTTTGAAAAAAGTATTGGCTATTACAAATCATTGTTCTGCTGCAAACGTACTAAGTTGTTCACCTCTTTCGTTCCTTTCATTTGTAAGCAAGTGAGTCAGAAACTGGAATAAATGATCAAGGGAATGCAGAATAGTTTAGCTGAAACACTGAAAGAATAAAGTAAAAAACTTACATGATGCAAAAGTAAGTGTGTAGGGAATTTTGTACCATGTCATAAACTCAATCACAGGTAATAAATAATAGGCCCAAATTATGTTATCTTCCACCATTTGCATAGAATTTTACAAAATCTGTTATCAGTTTAATTTAAGGAACACTGTAAAAGTATGGTTTTTTTTTTGTATGATAGTAATTTTCTGTTACTTTTTTTTAAAAGAATGGTCACAATGATTTTTAAAGCCTATTTACAAAATATAATTTCAGGAACATCGCCAAGCTGTGTGTAATTGGCAGTTTATACAGTCTCTTCATCTGTGGACTGATTTGCTTGGAGTTTCTGTTAATAAACCACAACTGCAGCCATTAATATATCCCTTAGTGCAGGTAACTTAATATATATACATATAGCGGTAATTAACATTTATAACTCCATTCATGTGTACCAAAATTAACCAAATTAATTCCTAGGTGAAGTTGATAATTTCTTTTTAAACATTTTGATGTAAGAATTCCTAGATTCTAACACTGCTTTTAAATCATTCATGAATTGCAGATAGTTTGTATATTCGCAAGTGTACGTAAAATCTTCTCGAGCTTTCCACCGGGATAGCATGTCAGTAAAAATACAAAGCGACGTTTTGGACCCTGCCTCTGGCTTCATCTTCCAGCGAAGTGACAGATTTCTGAAGAGTCCAACTTAAGAGACCTTTGGTTGCCAGCTGACGTCACAATGCACAGGCAATGGGGCAGGGAAGGAACTGGTTGGGTGGCCAGGTAGTGGGGTTGGAGGTGTGGTCGAGGTACGCTCAGCAGAGGGGAGTGGCTGGAGGTGATTCTCTTGCAGCCTTGATCTCTTCCTCCTTAGATGATCTTCCACTAGATTCCATGCCGTGCTGAGGCAGTATCCCGAATCCCTATTTACAATTCCATCAGCTAGCTGAATCTCCACAGCATCCTTAATCACACTATCCCAAAAGCCCTTGGCAAAAGATAGTATTTTTGTTGCCTCAGAATCAAAGCTATGCCTTTCCTTGATACCATGCAAGGCCATGGCCGACTTAGTGACCTGCTCCAACCATACACATCTTGCGTGCTCTAAACACTGCTGAAATAAAGAACATGCGGTCTGGCTGAAATATCGTTGTCCACATTCTCACGGAATCGAATATATGCCGGGACGCCTAAGGCCCAAACCATCCTTGAGATTGCGTATTAGGTCTCTTACCTTCTTAGGTGGCTGGAAAAAAAGTTTTAATCCTGATTTTAACATTCTGGCAGTTTTAGCTGAAATTTCCTGGGCGTATCGTAGAAACGCATACTGGTCTGCTTGCTGCTTCTCCGTCTTCTTCTTCAACTTCTTGCAAACAGCTATGTCAATTTGTGCCTCACTGTATCCGTTCATACGGAAATTGTGTCATAAATGGTCCAGTTCAGCCGGAAGACTGCCCACTTCACAGATGGCTCTGACACAACATAAGAAGGTCGACAGCTGAACTGTAATGAGTGGGATGGTGATAGCTCTGCACCGCAAGATATAAGTTAGTGTGAGTATGCATCCTGTAAACACAATGGCCCAGAGTGCTATCTCAATTCCTTGTAATTAAAATATCAAGGAAAGGCATGCAACTGCCCCATTCCACCTTCTTCGTAAATCTGATATTATCATTAATTCCATTCAGGAGTTCAAGGAAATCACCCAGTTTCTCTCTTCCGTGTGGCCATATCACAAACGTATCAATTCATCCACGTATCTGTGAAATGAAGTTGGTTGAAGTTCTGCACTTTCAAGAGCGATGTCCTCAAAATATTCCATAAACATTTTGGTGACCACTAGGGAGAGAGGTGAACCCATTGCCACCCCACCATGTTGTTCAAAATAATTCCCTTCATATAAGAAGTACGTTGAAGTCTGAATATGGCAGAAAAGTTCTACCATCGGAGGTTTGAAATGCTGCACAACGAGTTTCGTAGTATCAGCCAGAGGAACCCTCGTGAAAAGGGTCACCACATCAAAACTGACCATGATGTCATTAGGTCCTAGTCTCAACTCTTTTAGTGTACCAATAAATTCCGTTGGATTCCGCACATGGTGAGCACATTTACCCACTATTGAACGCAGCATCCCAGCGAGATATTTGGCCAAAGAATATGTATGCGAGCCTATGGTACTCACTGTAGGTCATAATGGAACTCCCTCTGTATGTACTTTATATAAACCATATATCCTGGGAGGTATTGGAGCTTTGGATTGAAGTCTTCTAATTGTTTCGGGTGGAAGACCTGACGTAAAGTAGTCCTCCTCTCTATTAACGATGTTGGATCGTGAGTCAGTCTAACATACGCTTCATCTTCCAAAATGGAGTATATTTTCCGCCTGTAATCCTCTGTTGCCATGAGGATGGTGGAGTTTCCTTTATCTGCCGGCAGAATGACAATGTCTTCGTTCTGCAGTAACTCCCTAAGTGCTCTCCACTCCGCCGCCGATATATTCTTCCTGTTGGGCTGAGCCTTCTGGATGATCCGGCTAGTTTCACGCCTAATTTCTTCCGCCGATTCCACTGGCAGTTTACAGATGGCCTGTTCTACTTGACTGATGATTTAGATGTGGGGAACACTTCTTGGTGTTAGTGCAATTTGTAAACCCTGTGAAGGCACAGCTTCAGCATCCGGGTCCAGTGGCATGCCTGTCAGATTGATGACAGTTTGACGGGAGATGTTTGTCTGCTTACGATTATTGCTAGACTGGTGACTAAACTTCCCCAGTTGTCTTGTGGTAGCTCTCTGTTGTGATAGTGCACTGTCAGCAGTAGTGCAGTGATCAACCCACTCCCAGGCATGCTGAGAGAGTTCCTTAGCCAGTTTTAGGTGGCAGGCCAGATGAGACTTCGCATTGTGATCCAACTCCTTCCTCGTAAAATGAATCCCCTCGCAAACCTAGACATGGCTGGCTCAACGTAAAATTCTGGTTGCTGATGGTGATTTTATGTGATGTTTAATTTCAGCGAGGCGAGGAACTATTTCCTAATCACGACACCTTTGGAGGAAGGCCAGTTAACTTAGCAACTTGGCCTTCTTCACCCGCCTTATACCCAGTTGTTATGTGTGTGGCTATATATATACAGATTAAGGAAGGATAGGGAAATATGACCCAACACTTACCACAGATGAAGGCGGCTGGGACGACGAACAAAAAACAAACACAAGAGAAGCGCAATATTTTGGCCTACAGCAGCCTTAAACGTGCAGAAGGTGAAGCACCAGGCGGCCGTCCATGTGTACACATGAGACGGCGACTGGTGCTTCACCTTCTGCACGTTTAAGGCTGCTGTAGGCCGAAATATTGCGCTTCTCTTGTGTTTGTTTTTTGTTCGTCGTCCCAGCCGCCTTCATCTGTGGTAAGTGTTGGGTCATATTTCCTTATCCTTCCTTAATTTTATTGCCTTAAAGCTTTTTCCTGCTCATTGTTGTTATATATATAGATTGTTAGAAAACAAAGGCGCTAAAAGCGGATATATTGATCATTAGGATAGGATAAAAAACCTCCGCTTACCAAAGAAGGGGATTCCTGCGGCGTTGGTACACGAAAAAAACACGAACACACAAAGAATAGAATTTTCAAACATGGCTCTTCCTCTACTGAGGAAGAGCCATGTGTTCGTGTTTTTTTTTTGTGTACCAACACCGCAAGAATCCCCTTCTTTGGTGAGTGGTGGTTTTTTATCCTATCCTAATGTTCAATATATATATATATATATATATATATATATATATATAATGAAATCAAGACACTAAGTAGCGGAAAGGAATTAAATTTGGATAGGAAAATGAACCACCACTTACCTTTAGATGATGGATGTGGAGCGCAAACACACAGAAAAGACTCAAACACATATAATAAAGAAATTTTCGGGATAAACCCTTCATCAACGGGAGAACATTATGAGAGGTGGGTGCGGCTCGAGACTGCCTCACAGAAAGACCGCCAGTCGGGAAAATGCTGGGGGTAAATTCAAACAGCGGAAAAGTAGAGGGGCAGTAATTCAGAACTAATGCCCGGGCAGACAAATATCCAAACTAATCTATGGTCGGTGGAAAGAGCAAAATATAGTTAAAACTAAATATATATATTTTTTTTAAATTATATAAAATATTATACAAATACAAATTAAAAAATAATAAAATAATAATTTTTATAAAAAACATCACCTTAGGTTAGTGGCGGTTCTATAGAGGTAGTGGGAAAGGGAGCATTAGAAAAGGTTAAACATATGTAATAATAATAATAATGACCGAGTATTATCTCAAGTTGAGACCAGGTGGTTGCCTTGTGCCAAGTTTGTACTGGTAGGCAAGTTCCCACCTTTTGAGTTCAGAGAAACTGGTGCTATTAGGGAGAACTCTGATAGCACGGACTGTGAAACAGGAGTTGAAATTATTCTAGTCAGGGTTATGGCATGGGCAGTAACTGGGTGCTTTGGGTTCTGTGTGAACACCATCTGTCGGTGGCCATTCATTCTTATGGAGAGTGGATTTGTGGTCAAACCTATATATGAAGCCAGGCAGTGGTTGCATGTTAACTGGTAAATTACATGGGTGTTTCCACAGGTGGCGTGTCCTATGATAGGGAAGCTATCCCTTGTGACAGGGTTAATGGAAGTGGTGGAAGCATGGTGTATGTTGCACATCTTGCAGCAAGTGCTTTAAGGTGATAAAATTAAGGAATGATAGGGAAATATGATCCAGCAGTTACCACAGATGAAGGCTCCTGGGAATGATGAACATAAGAGACAAACCAAAAAATGCAATATTTTGGCAGTAAGCCTTATTCTTGCTATGAGTGAGACACCAGGCAGGGCACGACTTGTACAGGCCGAAGGCTGTCTGGTGAACTATATATAGTAACCAGGAAATAATAGGTGAGATATATATGCATATATATCCATCCTATGCTAACCTGTTCCTAGGCTGTCTGGAACAATTATTCCTAAACAATCTTTCCATTAAACCCCTTGTGTGGTTCAGATATATAGATAATATTTTTAAGATCTGGACCCACAAAGACAATCATCTAGTTGACTTACTTAACTCCCTAAGCAACCACTCCATCAACTTTACCCACTGCCATGTTACCTTTCTTGATGTTGATGTTAAGAATGGGCGCCTACAAACCTCAGTTCATATAAAACCTAAAAATCTACAATAGTATCTTCACTTTAAAAGTTGCCATCCTTCCTACACCAAATGTTCCCTTCTGCACTGTTTGGCCATCCATGGGAGACGCATCTGTTCCGATGAGGAATATCTTTCCCAATACACACAAAATCTGTCTGGAGCTCTCATCTCCCGCAACTATCCCCCTGACCTAACACAAACAACTCTCTCCTGCTACAGCCCGTCCTCTACACAACCACTCCAGTGCCGTATCCCTTGATACAAACCAAAGCCACGCTTTAATCATCCAGTTCTTCCCTGGTCTCGTGTCAATTAGCCAAATCCTTCATCTTGGGCATGACTTCCTACGTTCCTTCACCAGGATGTGCACCATTTTCCATAAAATCCTCCCCACTGACCTACGCACTTGTTTCAGCAGACCACCCAATCTCAAAAATTGGTTCATAAATACCCTGTAATTCCCCCAAACTACCACAGGGATCGTTCCCATACAACAGACCCCACTGTGAAACATGCAGCATGCACCTAGCTATCACCACCTACTCCAATCCAACCACAGAGGAAACATTCCCCATCATTGGACATGCTACTTGCACTACAACACACCTCTTATATCAACTTACATGCCTCCATTGCACTAGTTCGTATATAGGCCATCAGAATGATTAGCCACAGGCAAACAGTTTATACTAGCAAAGTAGCCCATCCTGTGGCAAAACATACCAGTTCCCATAATCTCAACAATTTCAACAACTCTTTCTGTCATGGCGATCAGAGTTTTCCCTGACATCACAACCTCCTCTTAATTGCGTAGGTGGAAACTAGCCTACCAGAATATCCTAGACATCAGACATCCTCCAGGCCCCAATCTCCAATAAGTCCCTACCATTAGGCCCAGTACTTATTATTTCTTGTTGTGAAGACGTGTGTTTTCCTATATTTCACTTTTCAGCCACCACTACCTAGCACAGATCACTGGTGTTTGTGTGTGGAAGTAGCATGGAGTTTCCTGTCGTGCAAAACATTGGCCATATGTCGATAGATGTGGGAGATATGATGGTTAAAAGTGGTTGATGCAGGGCATTTTCGTATTTCGACCAAAGTCATGTGTCTCCGTATATGTCACTCTGCTGCTACAACTACATAGCATAGATCAATGGTGTTTGTGTGTGGTAGTAGAATCGTGTCTCCTGTCAGGCACTATGGTTGTTAGATATCGATAGCTTTGGGGGGGGGGGGGAATATGGGGATTGAAAGTGGTCGACCTGCGGCGATTTAATTTTTCTGACTAAGACGCATGTGTCTTGGTGTATCACTTTACAGCAAAAACTATCTAATGCAGATCACTGGTGTTTGTGTGTGGTAGTAACACAGAGTCACCTTTCGATCACAACGTTGGCTGAATTTCAGTAGCTGTGGGATATTTTCATATTTAGACCAAAGACATGTGTCTCCGCATATGTCACTTTTCTGCCACAACTACATAGCATACACCATTGGTGTTTGTGTGTGGTAGTAATATTGTGTCTCATATCGTGCACAATGGTGGTTAGATGTTGGTAGCTATGGCGGTGTGGGAGAAATGGTGGTTGATAGTGGTCGACCTGCAGCACTGTCATATTTCTGTCAAAGAGACATGTGTCATGGTGTATCACTTTTCAGCGAAAACTATCTATTGCATATCACTGGCGTTTGTGTGATGGTAGTAACACAGAGTCACCTTTCGATCACGACGTTGGCCGAATTTCAGTAACTGTGGGAGTGTGGGAAATGTGGTGGGTACCAGCTAGTATTTTTTATATATTTATATCCTCATCCAGCAATTTATGTTGATGTTCCCCCACCTCCAAAGATAATAGACCGTCAGCAATTTATCGAGCTAATAATTGCTCCCCCCTTTTCTGTAATACGATCTTTGCTGGCAGTACCACACTACCTCCATTCACCAGACAGCATCAATCGGTATGTGCATGTAGTGCCCCTGCCTGGTGTCTCATTCCTGGAAAGAATAAGGCCAATCGCTGAAATATGGTGTTTCTTGTGTTCGTCTCTTTTGTGATCATCATTCCCAGTCGAAGTCAGCTTGGTAAGTGTTGGGTCATATTTCCCTATCCTTCCTTAGTTATATATTCATATACAATGAAATATAAGGTGCTAAGTAGTGAAAAGGAATTACAAATTAGGTTAGGGAAATGAGCCACAATTTAACCTTAAGATGATGGAGGTGAGGCGTGAACATACAGAAAATATATAAACACACAGGTTGTCAACAGGCGAACATTATGGAGGGTAGGTTTTGCGGTAGACTGCTTCCCAGAATGACTCATTGTTGTCTTTAATGGTAAACAGTTTCTGTTGTTTTTAATGGTAAACAGTACCAAGAATTTTTATGCACAAATTTGGAAATACTGGTTAGCAATACTGCTTTAAACAATTTGAAATTAATAATCTTTAAAGATGAGAAAATCATACCATAGTTTTATATATGTATATATATTTTTAAGCCATTTTATTTTATTTTTACAACTCCTTCCATTGGAAATATATAATTGATGATAAATTTTTGTTTTAGGTTACAATAGGAACGATTAAACTAGTTCCAACTGCACAGTTCTTTCCTCTTCGATTTCACTGCTTGCAAATGCTTATAGATTTATCAAGAAATACAGGGGTATTCATACCTGTGTTGCCTTTCCTATTAGAGGTAAGTCCTATTTTTCTGCTCATTTCATGCCATAGTAAAATATTTTCATCATAAAGTTTTTTTTTCACAACTTCTCTGTGAATCCACAGTAAATTGTTGAAAATTTCTAATTTCTTGAAATTCTTTAAAAGTGGAAAAGTAATCCAGATTTCTCAGTATTGACTAATAAATAACCTAAATCTTGTATATCCACCATACCTCCGTTGAAGGCAAATATCATCACTGATATCAAACAACTACAACAGATTGGGAAATCATTAACAACATCCTGAAAGCTGACAGCAACAATATTGGATTTCTCTTCTTAAACTTACCTGGTTCAGAGAATATCTTCCTGAAGAACGTGCTTGTAATTGGAGAGGCATAAGCCTGCTCTCTGTCCACAGCAAAATCCTGTCAAAGATAATTCTGAGGCAGAAAAAGAATCCCATCAATGAGCGGCTGTGGTCAAAACGAGCATGATTCATGATAGGTAAAGCATGTGTAGACTGCACTTTTAGAATCATTACAGAATAGTTTGTTGAGTTTCGAGCATACTTATATGTGGAGTCCGTAAGTTTTGAAAAGGCGTTCAACACCATTAAATAAAGCCAAATTTGAAAAGCTGTGAAGACTTTTGGAGTACCAAATAAGATGATTAGATTGATGAAGGTTGTGCATGATCCTATACAAGTCAAATTAACATAAAAACTTCTTGTCAGACACTATCAGAGTGGAAACAGGAGGAAAGCAAGAACGTCTGCTTTCACCTATATTGTTCTTGATGATGCTCGATTTCTTTTTGAAGAGAGCCATCTTCAATAACCAAGGAGTCGAATGGGACCTATCTTCTGATTTCAAAGACCTTGATTACACAAGTAATCTTTTTCTACGCCCTAAAAAATTCCAATACGTGTCAGAAAAAGTAGAATCTATAAAACAGGAAACCAAAGCTGCAGGAGTCAAATTAAATGGCAAGAAGACCAAAGAAATGTGAATCAACACAAGATCTATAAAAAAGGTTGCTGGGTGGGGAAGACTTTGAGATGAACTCATTCTACTCCCTCAGTAGCCACTTTACAAAAAATGGGGGAGCCATATCAGATGTTCAGCTCCATTTAAACAAAGCAAGGGCACCTTTCCATAAACAAGACCTATGGGGAGAGCTACACAATTTTACTGCAGCTCTATGTTTCAGATATTTAACAGCAGGTCAAGTCATCACTCTTGTTTTGGTGTGTATCATGAAAGTGGCCAAAATGTTAACTGAAAAATTCCAGCCCTTGAATAAATGCATGAAAAGTATGCCGGGAGTGTGGTGGTCATACATGAAATCTGATATCTGAAATTTGGAAATGGCCAATGAGAGACCTTTAGAGGAACAAATCAAGAGTGGAAGAGGATATAAATTGATCATCCCCTGAAGAAACTAAAGATCAACTGCAAAACTAGCTTCAGAGTGGAATCGGTTAGGATGGAGGAACCAAGGCAGGCCTTGGATGACATGGAGCAGATTGTGTAGTATAACAGGCTATCATAATAATTACTCTGTGAAATGGGTAACTAAGGAAATGTTTATATAAACAGAAGAGGATAGATCAAGACTAGACAATCTTGGTGAAGACCGTGTCGTGTTCGCTTTGAATTTTGAGTTTCTGTGGAAAAGAACCTGTACATATTCAGATGATTAAGAATGTTATAGAATTATAATAAAAAGGGAATTAATTCACATTAGATTATTATTTATTTGGCGAAGCTGGATGATGTGGAACGGAAATGGTGTTTCTTATTTTCTCATAGCAAAGGAAATAAAACCTTAGCAGAAACTACAATAAATAATTAAGTAGATATTTTCACTACGACGACAAGGTAAAATAAATAAAAATACGAGAACAGTAAATAGAAATACGAGACGTTCTGAGAAGGAATTATAGAAATGCGAGAATTGGTTAACAGGGAACTGACAGCAACAAAGGAGAAATTGTAGTGGCAACTCTCATGGAAGCCTATATTCCACTGATAATTAAAGAAGATGAGGTGGATGAATATTGCTTGCAATTGATACAAAAATCAACAGTTTGAAATAATTTTTTGTTTTCTTAACATTTTTAAAAACTTTGAGTTAATTTCTAAATAACTATGTTTCTATTTTCTTTATTCAAAAAGGAAAGCTTGGAAAATACTAACTGATTAGATGATGATTATATAATTGATAAATGACTTGTAGAAATGTTATTTTATCTAACCTTCATGTTCTGGATGCCAATTGAAAAGAAATTACTTGATTAATAAAGTTGGATTTTAATAAATTATGTAACATGATGTTAATAAGAAATAATGCTCCAATAGTTGGAGGGAAATTGAAGAATTCTCATTTTTTGTGGAGGTGGTTTTGATTTAATTATTTACCATTTACTAATTTCCTTGCATAAATTGTGACTGATAGATACTTCGGGTGGCAGTGGGCTCGGTCTATATATGTGAACATAATTATTTATAAGGAAAAACTGCTCAGCATTATAATTTCAGAATTAATACCCACAAATTTATAATTGAATGTGATTATATTTGTTAAATGAATAAACCTTATTAATGAGTATAAGTGCAAATCCACAGTAATGTAGAAAAAAATATAATTGAAATTATTAATTACAAACAAAGATTGTATCAGTTCACAATGTTTGAGCTCAGCGTAGTGACAGGATGATTCTCAAATGTACTGTGTGAAGCATATAATGGTGTGACTGGTTTTTTTTTAACTGAGTTCTGGAAAAATGATTCAAATTAGTTCTTCTACCATTAACTGATGAGAGCAGCATGATGTGGCATAATACAATGACTTTATGCCATTGTGTGAAACCACGACTGGAGAAGTGGCATTTGTTGTGGTATACGTGCAGCTATTACCATCCCTCTGGATAATATGAGCCGACACGAAGAGTTGTCGGACAGCGGCAGCTATAGGCAGCCAACAGAAGTCAAGTCGTGGCAGCCATTCTCCACGGACAGTGATGAGGGTTTGGCAGCCACTAGTACTAACCCACAAGACCCCAGATCAAGTCACAAGATGAAATGTTAAGATGAAAAAGTGCCTCTCTTGCCATTGTCTTCCCCTCAGAGCCAATCCACGTGTCACAGACGTCCGGTGAAAATTGTGGTGTGGACGTGGCACCAATGTGGCCTGCTCAGTCTGAACAGAAGAGATCCACGCGCGACATGCCGTAGGCCATCTCAATGAAGATGATGAAGCTTTTCTACGTTAGAATTTTTAACATTCGTTTTCTGGTTCATGCTTTATGGCTGAAGGAGAGGAATTGGTTGATTTTTTGCATGTAGAAATTGTATAATGTATCATAAACATTTTCAAAACTTTTATTGTATGTTTTTTATATATATACTAAAGAAATTCTAGGTTGATATACAAAAAAAATTTACCACCTGGAAATCAGAAGAAAGGATGTCGGTTACATAATGTAAATAAACTAAACATAACTCAGTGTTTTCAAAATAAAATAAAAAATCTGAAATTTATAAAATCATAAAATCGTAGCTGTTTTGTTAACAGTTTCTGAATTTATTGTGTGGAATATTTCTCTGTGGTTTGGAAGAGTTTGTAAGAAAGTTGGTTGTTTTAGTGATAAATTATGTCCTGGTGGTACTACTCAACACGACGTGTATTTCAGTCTTAATTAAATGTTCGTAAGATTACAGGTTTGATACCGTCAGGTCGCCAGTGGGGATTCCACAACTAATACTAATAATTCATAGTCACTCACAAATTCAATCACGTAAACAGTTAGCAGTAGCAGTTAGCGGGAATTGCCAACACATAAATCACATAAAAGTTTACATTCAGAACACACATTTATTGTCTGAATAAGCAGAAGAAATACGTCGCCGAAGTAACCACCAGTTACAAAGACTCGTGCTATCGGAACTTCTTTACCAAAGCGTGCAAGATTCGAACCGAGCAGGTACAAGTAGCATGTGGTGCCACTATCACAATAGTTTATCCGGAACACTGTTCTTGTCCTCATACACCGACACTCCAAATGCTTCTTCAAATCACCGTACAAGTTAATGGAATAGTTATAAGCACTTTTTATAATATTCGTTCTCACAGCATCGTTCTTAACAGTCGACCACTTTCAACATTCGCTTTCCGCGTTCCCGCCGCAAACTATACTTCTCTGCCATCTTGCTCTTTACTGTCCAAAGATAATCTCTCGCAGACACCCCCTCGAATCGCGTCGGTTCGATTGCATCGTTACACCCCCCTCGTTGGCTTTAAGGCGTAAGATACGGTTGACAAACGCGTATCCTTTCGCCGGACCCAACCTTACTGACATTTGAGAATTTTTTCAAACCCTAAACAAATCTGGTGGTACTCGGCTAATTCATTTACAAAAATGGGTACATCATTAGAACAAAACATCAGACCAAATACAACATCGAAGAAAACATCAAATACAAAAGTTAAACCTCACCAAAACACACCAGTCTCCTTGAGTATACACAATATGAATATATGACAAAACACAAATGAAAACAAACTTGAAAATTATAGTCATTCAGTTTCCTCCGAAACACCGTGCAGTCACTTTCTTCTCACAAACCACAGGATACATTGATACAATTCCCTGCCTCGGGGCCACACTCCTATGATTCACAAACTAACAGTTATTCTTCCACTCGAAGCCAGTCAAATCAGTAGGAAAATCCTCCCCATGCTTACATACCCTATTTGTGAACCCTTCTTTATTTTGAGAAAGAAGTAAGTTAAATGAAACAATAATCAATCATGCCACATAAACCACCAATCCGAAAATGTGCAAATGCGGGAAGCATGGTGGCACCAGAGGCGAGCCCTTTTACTCCATTGTTTGACTCCCCCCACCACCTGTGTCTCCGCACTCGTAACCAACTATTCGCAAGAACCCACACCATCAAAGCATTTACTACCGATATTACCCCACACAAAATCCCTACACCTATCTGATCTAGTGACACTTATTCTAGACATCCCTTCATAATGCAACTCAAAACATTTATTGCTTAACCTATACCAAGTATCGTCGTGATCTACCTCAACCAAAGGAAAACACCTAGCGAGAAATACTAAACTAAGCAAGCTTATAAGATACAAGACTTTTAAGAAAGAAATCAAGGTTTGTACTAAACACTTATATTGAAAGTGTGCTTCCAAACTTAAAACCTATGAAAATCAATTTTTTTTCTCAACATAAATTATTTACAAGGAAAAAACTAAAAATGTAGTGCATAATAATATAAATCCCTAATGCTAAAATAAGAATGGTTGTATTTGAATTTCAGTCTGTTGAGACCCTCGTGAAACAAGTCTCATTTACCTTTGGACCAGAATGAGATTATTTCTTTTTTCTTAACATACACTCCCGGTTCTTCCCTCCTAACCTTCCTTTTCTTTCTACGTTTCCTTTTTCTCATTGTGGCATTACACTTTCCAAAAGGCTCAAGTGGATGTTGGAGAATAATGAAATCTTTCATTAAAATATTTGAAAACATTGTAGTATGACCATCTGTGTTAGCACTAAAGAACTGTTCAACATGTACAAATCGCTTGCCACCTAATGGTAATTTCATTTTCCACTGCTTTAGTAATGTGGTGTGAAGAGAAAATGAGGTCTGTCCCGCAAGGAAACATCAAATTATGTATGTGTGGTTTGCCAACTTAGTGACAAAAGTGAGTTTACGATGTTTAAAGATAGCTTTGGCCATAGGCAGTTTGCTCTTCGCAATAGAAATTGTATTAATATTACCTACATGAACACCTGTGTCGGGGCAATGACCTTCTGGAATTAATTGAACACTATCGGACTTAACTTGAGCACCAGGATAGGAGTTAACAGACAAGATATCATGCGAAACAGGAATTGTTTCCTGGGCCAAAACAATGTTCTTATCGGTTACTGGTACTAGAAGTTCCGTCTGTGAATCATCAGAGGATTGTAAATTATTCTGAAGATCAAGGTTACCTAATTTCAAGTTATTCTGAGACTCAAGCTTAAAACTTGATTGCAAGTTATTATTAAATGACTCTACCATTGATTGCAAAGAATTATTATATGAATCCATCATTGCTCCCAAATCAGACCGCAAACTATGCAGCTCCCCTTGAAAATCAGACCGCAGACTATGCAGCTCCCCTTGAAAATCAGACCGCAGGTCATTAATATTTGAATGCAAAGAATTATTATCTGACTTTAAAGAATTAATATTTGAATGCAAAGAATTATAACTTGATTCCATCTTTGAATTAAGATCTGCTCCCATGGACTTTAAGTATTCAAACATAGTAGCTAGTGACAGCTCTGGCGCCACAGAAGCGGATGTCAACTGATTGGTTTGCCCATCACAAGTGTCATCCAAAGTCTCACGGTTCGGTACCACCAGCCCCCCATCATTCACACCACTCTCAGACGCCATGGCACAACTCAACATTAACTACAATTTACCAAGTTATTCTTGAAAGAAACTAGGATCACAAAATACTTCAGTCACTAATACTTCCCTCTTAGCTTTAGTTCCAGAAATTACTTTGCTCAAAAAAATTAAAACACTCGGAACTAGTTAACACTTTATAACCAAAGCATTACTAAAATAATTAGTTGATTCCAGTCTCATTAAAATTAAATTTTCCACTCATGTGAGTTCCTTAAAATTTAATAGAAGTCAGAACAAAAAATTACTCCCGTGAGTCCACAGAAATTATAAAAAAATCCGTTAACACGAAAACTAACTACTGGCTCAAACTGACAAGTTTATTTTAAACAAATTGCTTGGATTTTCCCACTATTTAACTATTTAAAAATTGAATAAAGGTCGAAAGAAATTTATTTCGACCGGTTCACATGAAATTAACAAAATTCTGTTTGAAAACGAAAAACTACTCCTGTCAGTTTGTGAACCTTACATTAAAAAATTGAAATTTGCACTTCCCTTTCGTCGTTTCACAGCTGCCGTCTGCTATTCTGCCGACCGCTGCGTGCCGCGCTGCCGTGTTGTCTGCGACGTTCCACTACCGCCGCGCTAAGACCGCGCCGCCGTGTTGTCGAGTTGTTGTAGTTGCTCGTTCAGCGTCTGCGCCGCTCGGCTATCGTCGTGTATGCTCGGGTTACGTCGTTACTACACTGTTGAAATAAGTCCATTATCGCCGATTGTTGTTCAAACTACTCACATTTCCTACTCGGTTTTTACAGCATAAAATCCACTTCGGTGTTGACTAATGTCATTTACTACCTCCGTTTTCACTTATGCTGTCCTGTCACGGGAAAGCCATGTAAGGCAGTTGGTTGATTTAGTGATAAATTATGTCCTGGTGGTACTACTCAACACGACGTGTATTTCAGTCTTAATTAAATGTTCGTAAGATTACAGGTTTGATACCGTCAGGTCGCCAGTGGGGATTCCACAACTAAACTAATAATTCATAGTCACTCACAAAATCAATCACGTAAACAGTTAGCAGTAGCAGTTAGCGGGAATTGCCAACACATAAATCACATAAAAGTTTACATTCAGAACACACATTTATTGTCTGAATAAGCAGAAGAAATACGTCGCCGAAGTAACCACCAGTTACAAAGACTCGTGCTATCGGAACTTCTTTACCAAAGCGTGCAAGATTCGAACCGAGCAGGTACAAGTAGCATGTGGTGCCACTATCACAATAGTTTATCCGGAACACTGTTCTTGTCCTCATACACCGACACTCCAAATGCTTCTTCAAATCACCGTACAAGTTAATGGAATAGTTATAAGCACTTTTTATAATATTCGTTCTCACAGCATCGTTCTTAACAGTCGACCACTTTCAACATTCGCTTTCCGCGTTCCCGCCGCAAACTATACTTCTCTGCCATCTTGCTCTTTACTGTCCAAAGATAATCTCTCGCAGACACCCCGCTCGAATCGCGTCGGTTCGATTGCATCGTTACAAGTTTATGTGGCATATGCTGATTCCAGTACAGCTGTAAGCATTATCATGCTCTAGGGACAACCTTTGCCACTGAGGAAGAAAAGTCCAAGTCATTCTGTTCAGTAATGTGACTAGTTAAGTTTAAAATTCCTATTCTCAATTCACACTTTCATTGTGCTGTCATAGCTTTCATATTTGTCAAAATACTTTGCAAAAAAATCTGGATCAAGTTGAAGTGCTTTTGGATAATTTTTAAACAATTTCCATTTGCCTTGAAAATAATTCAGTTTCATTTAATATTATAGTTTTGCCATCCTCTTTCTAGAAATATTGTGATCACTAGCTACTGTTGGAGTGTATGTTGAACATGATATGTTTGGATAAGCAGATGGTGTGAAAACAGCATTTTATGCCGTGGGCTCATGTTGTTCGTCACCTGAAATGTTATTTTCTGCCTCTTTGTCCACTGGCTTCTGAGTCAACTCATTCTTGGAAAAAAAGATTCTAAAAATTTCTAAAAAAAATATGTGGTGCTAAGTAAATAGTGGAGAATCTGATCGTTGAAGGTTTTTATTTTATATTTTGATTACCATCATTAATACTTCTCCACCACTCCTCGCAATTGCACACTGAAAAAATAAAATCTGATACTAGTAAAAATAATTATTACATTTTTCAGGCAGAATTTAGTTGAACGTTCATTCAAACATTATCTTCTTATTTTCAGAAAGTAAAGTCAACAGTCAATGAAATGTACATGAAAACTCAGGTGAAATGGGGCAAACTAGACTTGAAATGTAAATATCTTGGAATTACTTTTGATAACAAACTTAACTGGGCAGGACACATAGGACAGTGGTAGGAAAAGGTTTCAAAGTTCTGCACTTGTTGGAGAGAGTGATGAGGGGATGTACGAGAGAAGTCAAGGAATTGGGTTACAAAACTTTGGTCAGACCATTGCTCGAATATGGTAGTGTAGTATGGGACCCTCATTTTACGTATCAAGTACAAGAGTTAGAGAGGGTGCTAGATTTGTTTCTGGAAAATTATCGTAGAATGCAATCAGTGACGGATATGATAAAGGAGCTGGAATGGGATTCATTGCAAGACAGGAGGAGGATGAGGAGGGTCATGGGAGTGTACAGGGCATATACTGGCGATGAGGCATGGAAAGATATTGCAATAGGTATGAAAAGTAGTGCATGGAAGGGTAAAGATGACTATGACCACAAGCTGGCACTCGATTTCAGGCACAAGGGTGTGGGAAGATTCTCTTTTTTAGAAGGGTGTCAGGGATTGGAATGAGTTACCAAGAGAAATGATGAATAATTTACCGAAAACTTTGAAAGAATTTAAAGATAAAATTTGTAGAGGGCAAATGTAGGTAGGTGCAGGATAGGGGGAAGATGGGCGTGTAGGGAAATTGCCACCGGAGCCTGTGCTCCATTGCAATTAAATTAAATTAAATTAAAACTACAGCTAGAGTTCATGCCAATACCTACTACAGTGAAGTGGTTAGAAAAGTTGGTATTGTTACATGCTATAGTGTTTACCCATCTGTATTAGCAGTGTCATGAAAATTGGTTTCAGCTAATGTGAATTATAAATGGTTCTTTTGTATAGCATCGTCATCAGTAGCAGATGTGGATGGTTTATTTGTGACTGAAGACATCAGCGAATATGGATGAAACATGATAACAGAGCACTTAATCGTAATAGTATTGCAATGACAGAGCCTCGAATCCAACCCCATATCCTGAAGATATCACGAACTATAGTAGCATATGAAGCATAATGTGATGAAACCTTTTTCTCGGAATCAGCTATGCATCAATTGCAGAATAATTAACATGAGGTTGCGTAGGGAAACACAATTTGTAGAATTTGATTACAGTATAGTGATTTAATAATTTAGAGACTTTAATACAATACATCAATATGTCTCGCTTCTTCCAAAGTTGATGTAATAACTTAAGCAATGTGTGTGCTGCACAATATCATATGGAAGTACAGAGGAAAATATTCAAATTGCACACTGATAATGTTATATGAAATTTAATTACCAAATAAAATCCAAGAATAAAAAGTAAAAAATGCATTAGGGAGTATCTAGGTAAGCACTTTGTTGGACGTACGCAATTTCAATATCAAGAAAGATTATATGTATATTAATATTAGTAGTTCTTAAGAATATTTTCCATTAGGAATAATTAAGCAATAAACTTAATTATAAACTTTAAAACTTATCTGCTTAATTTAATTCCTTAAAAATATTTTATCAGTCCTTGTCCTGTACTCTGTGAATGCGATAATCCAAATTTTTAAAATTGTATAATTCAAGAAAACTTTAAGTTGAACTCAAAATTGCCACGCATTTTAATTATCAAGAGAATATACCACTCGGAGGTCCACACTACTTTGGTGCACCACTCGAGACTTCCAAGAGATGGGACTCGGTTCTCAAAGTGACATGCCACTTTCCCACCACCTCTGTGTGAATTGAACTATTTGTTGGCACAAGAGCAACTCAGAAAGCGTCTGTGACACATCTTTGCCACGTCTCTTTTGTGTGAATTTGGCTTCAGGAAAACTTGGGTCCTCATCTCCTTGTATTTTTTAATCAGTAGCTCTTGCAAATTTACTTGTCATGTGATAGACCAGAATTGTTCAACATTAATGTTTCTCCATGCTTCCATTTTACAATTTTTTCCGGCATTCATTCAGTATTTTCAGACACAACATTCGTTGATATCCCACTCTCCTGGCAAGATGTTGCTGTATTTTTCCAATATTTCTGAAAAGTACCAGAACCACTGGTAAATGGTAATAAATTATATTTTCTGTCTGTTTATGTTGTGTTCCATTCTAATTTTCCTCTGCGCCCTCCTGAATCAAAGAGTGATACAAGTTATCTTCTCACTTGTCTCTTGGGACTCATAACTTATTGACTGACAGATCCACCAGTTTCATTCCTTCAACCACGTCCAGTATCTTTATCTGCCTAGCATCCTTCTCTCCTCTGTGAGTGTACATAACATTAAGATAATTTTTATTAATTGTTCGCTTGTCCTTTTGACTGTCCGTATCACTCACGAATTGAAAAGGTGTGGAACTAACCATTGTTACATAGTATTACGTTTTCATTCACTTTGGTATCCATTTCTTTACCATATGCTACAACATTGTCTTCAGCTCCCCAATTATAAATTGATAAGATATTTAATTCATTGTATTTCAATTTTATATTAGTATTCTACAAATACCCTTATAACCATATTACCATAGCCTTTCCCAATGCAGAAGTTTAGTGAAATTAAAAATATTCATATTCCCTTAACTGACAGAAAAATGGAAATTCCAAACTGTAATTTATTTGCTGACATTATTCAGTGCACTGTATAGTATTTGTAAACATACCTACCAAAAACAAATGATATTTACCAGCTTTTTTTTTTGTATGCATGGGATTTATTGGAATACTAATTTATTATAGCACTGTATATATGCGTATACACACTAAGGAAGGATAGGATAATACAACCCAACACTTACCACAGATGAAGGCAGCTGGGAATGTTGAACATAAAAACACGCAAGAAACATGCAGTATTTTGGCAGTTAGCCTTATTCTTGCTAAAAGTGAGACACCAGGTGGAGCCAGATGTGAACACGATGACAGCTATTTGATGAATGGCATGGGCGGTATAGATGGTAGGATAGGAGAGAAATCAATATAATAACTGAGTGACAATATAAATTTCAGTAGGAAGAATAAAATATAAGCAATATAAATAGTAGTCATAATAAGTATTGGGTCTGGTGGGATGGATTTATTGGAGATTGAGGCTAGCAGCCATCACTAACTAGAGAGGATTGCTGATGTTTGTGTGTAGTACTAGCATGAAGTTTCCCAATGCCGTTAGTTATGGAGGTGTGGGAGATAAGGTGGTTGAAAGTGGTTGATCAGGGACAGTTTTGTATTTCGACCAAAGACGTGTGTCCGTATATTTCACTTTACTGCCACAACTACACAGTACAGACAACTGGTGTTTGTGTGTGGTGGTAGCATTGAGTCTCCCATCATACACCTTGGTGGTAGCATGTCGGTAGCTGTGGGAGTGTGGGAGTTACGGTAGTTGAAAGTGGTCGATCTGGGGCACTTTCGTATTTCTACTAAAGGTGTGTGTGTGTCCCCATATTTCACTTTTAAGTCAAAACTAACTAGCATAGACCACTGGTGTTTGTGTATGGTACTAGCATGGAGTCACTGATCGTGCACAGTGTTGGTAGCTGTGGGATGCGGGAGATATGGTGATTGAAGTGGTTGCCAGGGACAGTTTCGTATTTCAACCAAAGACTTTTGTCCGTATATTTCACTTTGCTGCCACAACTACACAGCACAGACCACTGGTGTTTGTGTGTGGTAGCAGCCTTACGTCTCCCATCATGCACTATGGAGGTTGCACGTCGGAAACTATGGGAGATTTGGTGGTTGAAAATTGTCGACCGAGGGTATTTTGTTATTTCGACCAAAGATATGCGTATCCTTTTATTTCACTTTGCAAACTCAACTACATAGTGTGTGGTGGTGGCCACCAGTCTTCCATCGTGCACTAGGGTCGTTGCATGTCAGTAGCTATCAATCAAAACCCTTTACAAATACGAAGTCGTGGGCACCAGCTAGTATGAATCATATTTCTGTTAGATGTTTCACATGGAGAATTGTATTTTAAATCAACAGTGGCATTTTATAAAAATTGTTTACAGACTGTTTTCACTTGCACAGAATTATTGTACCCTTTATGAATTTACTCGGGCAAAAAATGGTCTATCTCAGCACTGTGGAGCCAACAGGACTAATAATTTTGAATCACCCATCTTACGCATTCATTGATGAACAGAATTTCCTCATTGCAATTTAAGTCAAAAGTTTATGTGAATTTACCCCTCACCATTGAATTAATTTATGCACCATTACGTCACCATGCAGACATAGATTTAAGCATGGTCAACCATGATTAAAATATTTGTTTACATACAAAACAACATCTGTTACCATGCGTCCCAGAACTTGCGACATTTAGCCGGACAGTACATGCATTTATTCTCTCTATTCCTATTAGGCATATTCATCATGGATCAACAAAATAACTCTCCTTAGCTGACCGAGCGTGGTGGTGTAACGGATAGCGTTCTGGCCTCGCATTCGGGAGGACGGTGGTTCGAATCCCCGTCCGGGCATCCAGATTTGGGTTTTCCATGGTTTCCCCAAATCACTCCAGGTGAATGCCGGGATGCTTCCTTCAAAAGGCCATGGCCGAATTCCTTTCCATTCCTTGCCCCCATCCTTTCCTGTCTCTAAAGACCACGTTGTTAAAAAGGGACGTTAAACTGTTTAAAAAAAAAAAAAAAAATCTCCTTAGCTGCTTGCCAAAAAAATTGAGTCTTTGAGCAAACAGAAAAATAAACTACTCCAAGTCCTTAACACATTCTCTAATGATCACCAAAATAACATATGAATCACCTGGGTTTTCTTTTTTTTTTGTCTTCTATCTATTATATAATACTTGTGCTCTGTCTAAATTCAGTTTTATCTGTGATAGGCGCAACAGTCTCCAATGCTTCTCATATTTCTGAAACTATTCTTGCCTTCTTCTCTCAGTTTTTCTTAAAGTGTCTGCTTTGTTGATAACGATTAGCTATCTCACTACATTGTTCTATATGTTTCCATTTATCTTGTCTGGACAGGAGTTTTATGATTTGGGCAAAATAAAATTGCAAAACAAAATTTTAACTTGATTGAGTGCAGCTCTGTTGATTTGTTCTTTATACTAAATCCTTATTCTTTCATAGTCTTCTGTTAACAATAACATAGAGGTTTGTGAACCCCACTTGGCTTGTCACTCGATTTCTAACTTTTATACATGTTGTTTTTCTATGTTTATGAAAAGTTTTATCTTGGTTAGATATTAAACACCTTGAATTACAAATATTATTCCTCTGTTGCTTTTTTTTCTTTTTCATGCCTTGTTGCCTTAAGAGGACTGCTCAGATCTTATAAAAGAAAGCTTTTCTTTCAAAATTCATCGTACTAGTAATGAAAATAAGATAACCTCATTAACAGTGGAGTAGGAAAAACTGCCATGAGGTGATATTTATATAGAATAGAAAGGTAAATTTACACCCAACACTCACCAAAGTTGAAGGGAGGAGGACAGCAGCAAGAAAAAATAACTCACAGCACAAAAAACACAATGCCTCAGGCAAAACCCTTGGTCAAGAACAAAGAAATATGTTGCCGTGCTTGTGCAAGTGGCTGCGTTCAGTACAGACACACACAGGTTGGAACTGACTTGGAGGTGGTGGGGGAAATATCGATAATATAATTGAAAATATTAATGATGAAATAAATAAAAAGATGAGAAATAATAGTAATAAAAAATTTAAAAAATAAAAACAAATAAAAAAGGTTTCTTTTAAAATAAGGTCTATATCTACTTAAAAATTAATTATTCCTGCCAGTGTTGGGTCTAACAGGGTGAGGAAGGAAGGTGTTATCTGAGATTGAGGCCCCGGGGATGTCTGGTGTCCAGAATGTGCTTGTTGGCCAGTTCTCACCCATAGTGTTCATACTGGGAAGTGGTGTTGGAAATTGCTTTGATGGGGAACTTGGTATATCCTGACTGTTGTCCTAAAACCATCCCAACTTTTCCAAATTGCAACACTCCATCCAACTGTGGGTCCCCATAATGAATGGTAGTAAGATGATCCTTCATGTTGTTATATGTTTCTTTCAGGTGTACAGAATTGGTGACAGGTATTGTGGCATACATGTTACTATTGTGCTGCCGAACTGCCTTCAGGCTTCTTTTAGGTGAACCAGTGAACAGTCTTCAGTCACGGGGTGCATACGGAATGTTGAAATGATTAATAAAACCTTGTCAATCACTGCAGTCATTTTGAGTAAATATTGTGCAAATATCAAGTCCCTTTTTTGTAAAATGTAAGGGTTATACCAGGTGCTAACAAATGTCTTCCAAGCAGTCTTAACCCTTGGAGCTCTGCTCTATCCTTTGTCTGTCCCAGATTGTAGATTAAACCATTTAGATCTGGCTGAGTGAACATAAAGGGTCCATCTGTGCCTGCTTCAAACTCAGTATCAGCTGTCTCCTCCACAGTATCTGTGTCGTCACTGTCGTCCATATCTAATGTCTGCACACGCTATGATATAGGTATACTTGTACCATGGGAAATAGACCGAATCGTTGCGTGAATGTTGTTCAATTGCTCAATAGTGTTCTTGTTTTTCTTGTTGAAACCAGTTACCTTACAAGAGCAGAAGTAGCAGTCATCGGTATGATTCTGTTGCTCCCACCAGGCCATAGCGATGCCAAATTAAACCGGTAATGTTTCTTCAGTCTTTTTTCACCTCATATTCTACCACAGATATAACAAAAACTGTTAGGAGAGTTTGCACATCATTGGGTAGACATTGTACGCTTAACACATACTTCTTTCCAGAAACAGAACACATTGACAGACAGGCAGTGCCATTTGCAACATGACAGTTTGCCGTGTGCACTAGCTTCAGAGCTTCATATGGTGTTTTCATGTATATTGTAATATCATTATATTGCATTATTATTAATTGCAAATGTATGTGATTTGTGCAAAAATGTGATTGATACGATATTTTGAGTGTCATTTTTGAATTCAGGAGGTTGAAATACATAAAGAATGCCTACTTTATTGGAAACAGTTTTTGTGACCTTGAAATTTGTTGCACAGTGTTATTTTCCTAACCTATTTTCATTGGCGGTTTCATATTTTCACCAAAATCTAATGCTAATAATGACCAGTAAAACAATTGTTTAGAGTATTCTTGCTACCAATTGCTATTATTATGAATATTATTTTTCCATTTGTCTAAAAATTTGTAATTTCTTTCTTTCCTTTTTTTTAAAGATTCTGCACACCTTTGATTTTAATAAAAGACATAAAAAAGTTTCTATGAAACCTTTGGATTTTACATGCATTTTGAGAGTATCTAAAGGACAACTGCAAGAGAATGGTTTTAAAGATGCAGTCATTGAAAAAATATACAAGCAACTGCTTGAGTATACAGCAAATGAGTCCCATGTAATTGCTTTTCCTGATCTCGTTGTGTCCTCTACATTGCAGGTATGTATATCTTCTAATTATGTTTGTATCAACTGTTATTCCCCCCACCCCCTCCTCCCACTCTTGCTGTGGAAGAGAGTCATTCAGACAAGTTTTGGCTGTCCATAAGATTTAGGACAGCATGCCATTGAATTTATTTCCTTTGTTCTTAACCTGTAGTACCAATACCATTTAAACATGAGAATACCAATAAATGACAATAAAATAATACTTTTTAGTTTCTAACAAGTGGTAGAACAGAACATATATGGACAAAAAATTTGGAAATCTTCCTAATAAAGCCTGATGTTAACTTGGTGGCCTTTCAGTTTATAAAAAGGTTAAGTGACATCGAGAAACAAAAACTTAAAAAACGGCGTATATTTCAGAATTGCTGAGTTATATCAGCTAAGGGTTCAGTATGTCAAAAGAGCACCATTACGGTGAAGAGAGAATGGTAGCAATTCAAAGAGGTAATAAGAAAGAGGGAAGAACTGTTTATTCCGAAATAAAAAAATAAATAAATGTATTATGGAGATTTCATACTGTAATATGGAGGTGTGAAGGCTTAGCAGGGAAGTTTAAGATGCATTTTTAAAGAACATTATTCCTGGAGCGGGACTATTAAATGCACATCTATAAATTTCTGTGGCAATGTTAGAAAACTTAGGGAAAGAGACAACAGGTTTATTGAAACCATTAGGAATTACCATTCAGGACCAGAAGTGTAAAAAGCAGAGCAGGATCTTCTTCACATACTTAGAAATGAGTATAATATGAAATTAGGAATAAATATGCTAAAAAGTGTAAAGTGGCCAGTGTGGATGATATTACGAGGGTGGTTTGATAAGTCCTCGGAATGGATTAGAAAGAACTTATCTTAGTGAAACTATTTTATTTTTCACTGTATTCTCCTTATATACTGATGCTCTAGGTCCAGCAATTTTCCAGTGCCTTGATCCCATCTTGAAAATTTTTCCAGGCCTGTAAAACACCCATCAAGTTTGGCTGTCAGCTCTTCATTAGAAGAGAATCTGTCCACGCAGGAAAATCTTGAGCTTGGGGAAGACATAGAAGTCTTACAATAATCTCTTTAGTGGGTGGTTCTGCTTTTAAACTTGACAGGTGCACTGTATTGTGCCAGCTGGCAGAAGTTGCTTGATATTACACGATAAACTTGAATTCTATTAATATGATATTCCTCGGTGGCTTACAAAGAATAAAAATCGGTTCACAACAAGTAATGAATTTATTTCACAAATCAAAGATTTTGTTATGAGGATAAGATCTGATACCTTTACAAAGTCTTACAGAGTTTGTTCGCCAGTTTCATTTGTCAAGTTTCTAGCTAGTCAGGGTAATTACTCTGAGGTACTTTTTGGGTCTTTGACATCTTGCAAACTTGACGCACTGTTCTGAAGCACATTATAAAGTCTGCTCACTGCCGATGACTCTGCCGGTGATGGGAAGTCGTACCTCAGGATCCTACAGATGACAGTAGTCAGACAGGTAGGTCTGATCACTTCAACACCCATACCAGAAGTTGTCTCAACCCTCTCCCCCCCCCCCCTCCTGCCCAGCATCAGAAATGCATTATCTCCAACCTCCTGCTTTCATGTCCACCAATTGGGCAGACCCCGAAAGTTTCTTCTCACATTGATTTGCAGATTCATGAAACAGATAATAAAAAAGCATCAAATTGGTGGTCGTTCTCATTTGCATAGATCAGCAGTGTCCCTGTTATCAATGATGCAGAGTCTTCGGAAAGCATTAGGCACTTAGGTGACCTGCCGCCTCCAGGTGCAGTCGCATAGCTCTTTTTCATACTGGAGTCAGCCCAGCTAGTGGGTCTGACATATCGTTTTACAATGGCGGCGTTCTCTGAACTGTGCTTTCACTGGCTTTCCGCGACTTGCCGAGCACACGTCTTCTGCTGCCTACCTTCAGGAAAGCATCTCATTACAGTCTGATGGAGCCAAATTAGGCGAATAAGTTGGATGTGGTAACAGTTCATATCTTAGTTCATATATTTTTGCCATGACGATGACACTTCTGTGATGGCACACCTGGCTTTTTTGGGTATCTTTTGCAGTAGTTGGTCCAGACATTAGTGTAGTATTGTCTCGTAAGTGTTTGTCCAGTGGGAAGATAATCAATCAACAGAATCCCCCCCGTCTCTAAAGACCTCGCTGTTAGAGAACGTTAAGCAGATTAAAAAAAAACAGAATCCCTTTCGCATCTCAGAACGCTGACGCAATGACCTTTCTGGCCAACTGTATTGCCTTTGCTTTCTTTGGTGGTAGTGAATCAACATATTTCTCTACTTTGACTATTGTTTTGTCTCCGGAGTATAGTAGTGGACCCAAGTTTCATCTGTGGTCACAAACTGGCACAAAAAATCTTGGTTTTACTGAAAATGGGTCAAACATTATATGAAATCTTCTCAGGTGACTAGCCGAGTTAAAGAAGTATTATAATTACATGATATTTTGACGATCAAATTCGTTGTTGTCATCTTCTAGTGAAGTGCGGTCGAAAACGTGTGATGTTGCTAAGCTAACCCAGACTCCTGCTGCTACGCTGTGATTGGTCGGCTCTGGAACCGGTCATAGCTGGGGTCCTGTCTTGTCACAACTTAATTCGATGCTATGATGGAGCCACCGCTTGATCTGATGCCCCTGTTCACATGACCTGAAGCAGACGGGCTGAAAGTCGTCGCTTGTTCAAAGGAAATGTCAGAAGGAAAGCCTTCACCATAAGTTGCTCATCCAACCGTCGTGTCGAATCGTATCCGTTGTGGGCCTGACTCATATTGAGCCAACCAAGATTCTTACTGACACGCCGTGATTGGTCGGCTTTGGAACCGGTTGTAGCCGGGGTCCTATCTTGTCACAACGTTTGAAGGAAACTAAGCCTTCGCCTTAAGCTGCTCAGTAATGTCTCAAGCACTTTTTGCTGTCCACCTGTTTGTCAAACCACCTGCACCGCAATGCTTGGGAATGAATAGACAGTTCTACGGTGGCTGAAAGCTGTATCATTCAATGCCGCACAATGGCACGTCAATGCGGCAAGTTCTCTCGACTCGCTCAAAGGCCTCCTCTGAGCCAGACAGGAATACAGTCGTCAGTCTGAGTGGTGAGGTAATTGAATCTGATGCCATATCGGTGGTAGCTAAGAGGCTCAATTTTGCTTCAGGACCGAAGTCCATACCATATAGGGAAATTCTCACTGGTGTTGAGCAGGCCATCCGTGGTTTACCTACGGAGGTTGCAGACAAAGTAAGGCATGAAACCTGCTGTATTTTATGCAAGTCCAAGTTGCCCAACATCATAGCCCCCAAGAGGAGAGCACATCGGGCACTGCGGGACAACTCGGACATTATTGTCTTACCAGCAGACAAAGGGAATGGCTCTGTAATTCTTACTATGGCGGATTATCGGCACAAGGTGGAAGAACTCCTGAAGGACGCATCCTACTGCAAGATTGCACGGGATCCAGCCTACGCCGTGGCAAGGAAAACGACAGCTCTTCTCAAGAATTCAGGTCTGCTAGAAGACACAGTTAAACAGCTACAACCCTTTGTGGCTGTTCCTCTTAGGCTCTATGGACTCCCCAAGATCAGTAAAGAGGGTACCCCATTGCGGCCAGTAGTGAATGCCATCGGATCGACCACATACTTCCTTTAACTGGGCTGCTGACACCACTAGTGGGGAAATGTCCTCACCACGTTATAAACTTCCCAAGCTTTATTGACATCATCAAAGAACTCCGCCTGCAGCAGAATGATTTATTGGTGAGTTTCAATGTGGTGTCACTGTTCACCAGGTTCCCTCTCACTGATATGCTGGCTCTACTGGAACGGGAACAGCATTTTGAGCCCGCCTTGGTTGAGTTATTCTGGCACACACTCCAGTGATTGTATTTCCTGTATGATGGGGAATATTATGAACAGGTTGATGGAGTAGCCATGGGCAGTCCGTTATCACCAGCTATTGCAAATTTCTCCATGGAGGACTTTGAAGACAAGGCATTAGCAAGCACTCCTGTGAAGTCCAGCACTTTCTACCCATACATATATGACACCTTTGTGGCCTGGCCACATGGCAGGGACAACCTGGAAGCTTTTCTCCATCACCTGAACAGCATAAATGAAAACATCAAGTTTACAATGGAGGTGGAAGAAGAAGGCCAGCTGCCTTTCTTAGACATTCTTATAGAAAGAAAACCGGACGAGTCTGTAGGACACTCGGTGTGTAGAAAACCGCCGCATACAGACTGTACTTGAATGCTTGTAGCCATCACCATCTGGCATAGTGCAAGACGGTACTCACCACACTTGTACATAGGGTAGGAACGATTTGTGATGCTGACAGCCTACCTGGGGAATTGAATCCTCTATGTCAGACCTTCAGGCAAAACGGTTACACTGACTGTCAGACAAGGCTGGCATTCCGAGAGCCGAGACGTAGGCTTAATATCACAAACAAACCTGATCGTCTAGCCTTCTTACTGTACTCTGCTGCTACAACATCAAAGATAGGACAGATTCTATCAAAAAGTGGAATTAAGACAATTTTCCTATTGCCAATGAAGGAGAAGAACATTTTGCGCTCCCCCAAGGATGACCTTGCACTGTGGACACCTGGGGTATATTGCATCACATGTGAATGTGGAAAGAGGTACATTGCCCAGACGATAAGGTTGTCTAGAACATGCGCGACACGTTTGTCTGGGGCAGAAAGAGAAGTCTGCGGTGGCGGAACACAGCCTCAAACAGGGCCATGGCATCAATTTTGAAAATACCAGAGTACTGGTGCATACTGGGAGCTTCTTGAACAGCCTTCTCACTGAAGCAGTAGAAATTTGTATCTCCTCAAACCTCGTCAACCGCGACTGCGGGTACCTGTTGAGTGAAGCTTGGATGCCACTCATCGATACTATTTGTCGACAGCACTGCCGAGATTCACATGACACGGCGCGTCAAGATCAAAGGAGTGTTCACTAGTAGTAGGAGCGAACGATTGTTGCTCATGCATTACTGAGCAGCTTATGGCGAAGGCTTTGTCTTCTGACTTCTTCGAACGTTGTGACGAGATAGGACCCTGGCTTTGACCGGTTCCAAAGCCGACCAATCATGACATGGCAGTAAGAATCTTGGTTGGCTCAATATGAGTCAGGCCTGTGGCGCATACGATTCGACACGACGGTTGGATGAGCAACTTATGGCAAAGGCTTTGTAATCTGATATTTACTTTAAAAGAGCGATGACTTTCGGCCCGTCTGCTACAGGCCATGCAAACAGGGGCATCGAATCAAGGCGTGGCTCCATCATGGCATCGAATCAAGTTGCAACGAGACAGGACCCTGGCTATGACTAGTTCCAGAGCCGACCAATCACAGCGTAGCAGCAGGAGTCTGGGTTGGCTCAGCAACATCGTATGTTCTCAACCGCAGAAGATGGTGACAATGAATGTGATCACCGAAATATCGTGTAATTATAACACTTCTTTAACTCGGATAGTCACCCAAGAACATTTCATGTATTCTCAACGCCAAGAGAAACTACGTTCTTATGGTTCAAACATTGTTCAGACATTTCTTTGCGGTGTGATAAAAAAATATGGTGAATGAATTTTTACAGCAGTAACTGCTGATGCTACTTCCATTTGTTGTAATATGTTCATTAGCCTGATTCATTGAGACTGGCATCGTCAAGTTTGAACAGAGCCGCTAGAGTTGTGTTTACCATGTCCATTGTGTATCATGGATTTTGGACAATGAGTTAACATTAAGTTTTTGTTTTTAGTTGCCAAAAAGTGCTGAAGAAGATCATGAAATGTTAAAATCAGTGCACAGCGATAATGTGCTTACTATGAAGACTGTTTACAAATGGCATGGGTGATTTAAAAGCGGAAATAAGTTGGTTGCAGGTGAGAACCTGCTGGGACGTTTGTCAATTTCAAAAACGAATGAAAACGTGAGAAAGTGGTAAAACTTCTTCGTTCAATCAGGTGAATTTGAGAGCTTACCGAAGAATTTAGCATCTCGTTCAGGTCCATTGCAAACATTTTAACTGATAATTTGCAAATGACATCATTGAGTGCAAAGTTTGTTCCCAGACTTTTAACTGATGAACAGAAGGAAAGTCGTGTCTCAGTTTGTACAGAATTGACGAATCGCCTTCTTGCAGATCCAACCTTCATGTTCAAAATTGTAGCTGGAGACGAAAGTTGGGTCTATGGCTATGACCCTGAGATGAAAATTCGGAATTCCAAGTAGAAAACCAGTAACTTCCCTTGCCCTAAAAAGTCACATCAGTCAAAGTGTAACATCGTCATGCTCATTGTTGTTTTTGATGGTGAGGGCATAGTGCAATAAGAGTTCGTTCCAAGGATAATAGTTAACTCTTGAGTTTTACGAGGTGGTATTGCGATGTTTGGCAAAAGATGTATGAAGAAAGAGAACGGGAAAATGGGCCAATTGCTCCCTTCTTCGTTATAAAAATGTGCCTTGCCACAATTCACTTCTGATTTGGCCAGAAAAAGTGTTCCTGTGTGTCCACATCTGCCGTACTCGCCATATTTTGCCCAGTGCAGCATCTTGCTCTTCCAAAAAATAAAAAGCGTGCTAAAAGGAAAATGTTCCCCACAGTGAGATGGCTTCAACACTGCAGGTGAATGCCCTTCTGAATTAAGACTTCCAAAAATGCTTCCAGTCATGGACTCAGAGTTGGGACAAGCACATCACTAGCCAAGGACAGTAATTTAAATTAGATTAATTTAAATTCTATGTGAGCTTTCTACTTTGTTTGTAATAAAATTACTCACTGTTTTGTGTTTTTCGATCCAATGTTAAGAGTTGTGACACCTATCTAGCACATAATTCTCTCATCTCCAATTCTAGTTTCAAAATGTGATAGGCCCATTCCAATTACATCCCTAGAGTTTCAACAAATTTTCACACTTTGTCATCAATCCTCCAAGGCCATTTTATGCAGTTTTGGAATAATTTCTAAGGTAGTGGCGCATCTTGGCCAACCACTATGCAGATCACGATCTAAGCTCTCCCAACCAATTTTAAATTTGTTTGTGCACTTGGAAACAGTTGAATATGAAGAAGCAGAGTACCCCAGTGTATGAATTTGCTTTCATACCTTTCTTTACAAAGTACTTTACAACTGTTCCAATCCCCTCATCTTCACAAATCACTACATGGGAACAGCAAGAAAGAGATGTCTGCACCACCGATCTCCATCCAAAGCACTGATATATCAAATGTTTACTCCTAAAGGACGACCTTTTATTACACAGAAACCTCTTTGTGGTAGCACTGACATCAGGTGGTGATTTCGAGAACTTTTCAAACCACCTTCGTCTTACAGATTTGATAGTGGGATATACCAATGTACCATTCCCTGAAGTACTATTTAAATTAAGTTTGGAGACTTGCTGTTTACCAAAGGTTTGTAAAAGTGCTACAATAGTAATGGTACTTAAATGGGAGGGGGGGGGGGGGCGAATAAGGTAACGAATTATAGGTTGGTTAATTCGACTACAGTTTTAGGCAAGTTGAAGGAAGAAGACCTTGATATGAAGTCACATTAAAATTGTGCGAGGTGAAAGAAATTGGTTGGTAAATCAGAATCATGAGCTTATGAGAGAATGTTCAATGGAATCAATGGGTTATATGCAAGGTAATTCAGATGAAATTAACAAGGGAGCCAAATTTGATAATGTAGCACATACACTCTCCATTTTACAGTGTTTTACAATGGTGGTAAATGAGATAAAAACTATTTGAGTGGATGAAAAAAAAAGTGCTGAGTGTAGGGATTGTTAAAAAGGTAGGAAGCAAAAATTTAAAAAAGGAAATGTGGTATCAAATGTGTTGGAAGTGAAAACAGGAGTGCCCCGAGGTATTGGCTCTATTTTTATTCTAATGAATGGTTGTGTTGATGGTTTACAGTCAGATGAAATAATGTTGTTTAATAGTATTGAAGAAAGAGAGATTAAGCCTGCTAGATGAGTGGCAATACTTGAACCAGACATTGCAGAACACACAGGTTCAATTCCCTATCCAGCCATCCTGGTTTTTGTTTTCTGTGGTTTGCCAGGTGAATTTCAGGATGGTTTTTGCAAAAGGCAGTGTCTAAATTCCTTTGCATTCATTGTCTCCAGTCCCTCCTTCTTAATAATGTGGTGTAAAGCCATAATAAAAATAACTGAATAAAAATTAATTGGAAGAGAAATGTGAATAGCTATAGATAGATCTGAATAAGATACCTGGATGGGTAAGTCGTAATGAAATAATCATAAATTTCAAGAGTCTACTTATAAAGTACATAGATATAAAAAAAAAAAATGAAGGTTTTCTGAGAATATAAGGTGTAGGGGGAATTTTGATGAAGACATATAGTGTAAATATCTTGGAATAACTTTTTATAGTAAACTAAATTATACATGTTGGGTAGGTTGTAGGTAAAAGTTACACAATCCTAAATTTACTGAAGAGGACGATGGGAGGTTTGATAAGGAGAGTGATGGCATTTACGGTCGATATGTTCCGGTTGGATATTGGTAGAAGAATTGGATGACAAGAGATGACCATGACCATGTGGCTCTGATTTTTTTATGTTCCTGCTCCTACAAAGAGTCCTTCAATGACATTTCACAACT
This sequence comes from Vandiemenella viatica, assembly GCA_031002005.1. NCBI lineage: Eukaryota > Metazoa > Arthropoda > Insecta > Orthoptera > Morabidae > Vandiemenella > Vandiemenella viatica. The sequence goes on along the minus strand of JARYHS010013630.1, from coordinate 113,987,188 downwards.
TGCTTTTACTGCAAGGCTGCCCAACCAATTTTGGAGACGGGTCACTATTTCGATTCTATGTTAGCCCGCGGGCCACCTAACACTTATCTATAGTTACAACAGATATTTAAATAAACCAAAGATACAAGTTTAATTATAATCAAAATGTAAAAAGAACTTCAATCGGACCTTTGCAGAGGTTTTTTATAACTATAATCGGAAAGTAAAAAACATAAATGAGACCTTTGTAGATGTTTCCGAGCCAGCTTATTCTAGACTGCTGCTGTTGGTTGGTCACTTTTGGCCCACGGGCCTGGATTGGGCAGCCTTGGTTTACTGTGTAAAGAGGAAAATGGACTCAAAATTTTTGTTTCACTGGCATTTTTTTCCATTTTTTGTGATTGGTTAAATTCTTTGATAGTTGTTAAGTTATATTTGTATTCCCCCTATCTAAGTTCTTGTTTAGCCACAATACAAAACCTTTGTGCTTCCTCTGCAATTAAATAAAAATGATGTAATCAATAAATAAAATTGATTTCTTGTTCAGAATGATAGTAGCTGAAAGTTGACTCTTGTATATGGTTCCTTAACAATAAATTATCATCATGCTATTCAGAAAATTTGTAAAAATTATTATTTCTCACCAACAGATAAAGAAGTTTTTGAAGGTTTGTAAGAATCCTAATTACTGCAAAAAGTTTAAGCAAGTTTTGGACAAAATCGAAGAGAATGCTCGATATATTGAGAGTGAAAGGAAAAAGGTATCATTTGATCTTGCTGACAGGAAAGCAATTGATGCATGGGAAACCACCATGAAATTGAAGGGCACTCCATTATCAGAGTATTATGCCACATGGAACAAAGTTAACATGCAACAAATTGCTAAGAAGGCTACTGACAATATTAAGGTATGTCTCATTATTTGGTTAAACATACTTTTCTCTTTTTGCACTTTAATGTACTTTCTGTTGTTATTTTATTGTGTTTGTTGCTTTTTTTCATATGTTTAATTTTGTGGTGGTTTTTGTATGCAATTGATGTTGGAACAATATCAAACACATTTTTGTTGCAATTGTGGTGTAAATTTAAAAAGTGATTGAAATGAAACGATCTATGACCTACATATCACTAATGCCAGTTTTTTTCAGTTTTTCGTCAGTTACTGTTATTAATCTTCAAATGAGTCTTCTAAGTAACTGTCAGAATGCGAAATTTTACAAAAAATGTGTAGAAATTTACACTTACAGCAGTACTTTGTAAATAAGAAAAGATAGAGAATGTAAACCTAGTTCAGACGAAGGCAGGTGGACTGAAATGAACACAAACACCTTCTAGGTAATTCCCACAACTCTCAACACATTCAAAAACTGTCGAGTTTTTTTTTTTTTTTTTTCCTGATATGACAATCTCTTATGAACTTTTTAAATGGGAATTAACCTACTAACATATCTTTGACACAAGATGTCCCCCAGGACTTGATCTCTGATAGTGCCCCACAGTAAATTTATCATTTCTATATTACTGTTGCTTTTTTATTTATATATTTATTTTTATGACACAAGTTAACATTTTATGAAATACATTGCATGACCTTTTGCAGAGATTATACTTTCCCACAGTTATTGATTGTCTACTTCTGTCTGTCTGTTCATGTTTAGATGCTCATGATAGCCGCCCTGGCAAGTGATGGGTTTACATTCCCCAGCCTTCCTTATATTAATTGCCTAACAGCATTTTCACTGTCATCATTATCATAAGCAGTTCTCTGTAAGTAACATCGGCAACAGGGAGTTTCACTTTATCTGCTGGATTCCCTGGTCAAAACTGTGAAGAAAGAATAGCTATGTTTAACCATTCTTAATCTGGTTTCCCATCAAGTTAATGCTCTAATTTTGAACAGTTAATGTGGATAAATAGAATGTATATTGACAACAAATCTTCTCGGGTCTGCAGCTGGATTTTATTAAAAAGCGACAAGCTTTCGGCAACTAGCTCAGCAGCCATCATCAAGTCGGTTATGTACTGGTGATCTTGCCGTTACGAATTCATGGTATTGTGAGTAAATGTGGTAACTGTCTTGCAAATAGTTTTCACTTTCCCAAATGTTGATGCAAAATATTATGTCCATAGATACTTTGAAAAAATTATCAATTTCATGTATCTTCTCTTTTCTATTATCCATCTTCATATCAAGAATTTTTTTATTAATTTCTGGTGTAGTGACTTACACAAGACGTCCTGAATATCTACCATCACTATTATGACCTCTTTAGGGTTTACTAAAACACTTATAATCCATTCCAACTGGAGATACAGACTTGCCACAATGTTTATTAAGCTTCTTTAGTTTACTCAGCCTTTTTATATTTTTCAAAAGTAATATTTAAGCATTATGCACAGTTATTTCTTAATTCCTTTCTCACAAATCTTGATGCTTATTTAAATTAATGACAAATACAGTGTAATAGATCTTACTCAGACTTGGTGCAAAGTCCTCCAATAGTTGGCTGCAGTGACTGAAGCAGTAGTTGCCCAACTCTTCGGCTCTGCACAAACGTAATAAACTACTTTCATATTCTGTCTGATACTTTAAAAGAATTTTGTGCATGTGGTCTTCTTTGTTCATTCATTGAAATTGTTCAAAATTTGAACAATGAATTAAAATTCTGTGTTAGCCTGCTCGCATCTGCGATTATGTTCTAATTCCACTTCACGATGTTCTGTGTAATTACCTTCTTACCACATAGTTCATGTAATCAAGTTTCAAGTATTATGTTTTTAGTAGTAACTGTTTGCACTACATGGAAATAGTCAAGAGAACTGTTTACTCTTGTATTGATAATGGCATCATTAGCAAATTGTTGTTTACTTTGTGTCCAAAAGCATGTATTAAAATTAGATTTTGTTAAAGTAACGTTATTGTCTTTTTTTCAGCTTGTTTGTTCTGTTTAAATAATTTGTGTTATTGACACTTATGAAGGATTGTTTTTAAACTCTGATTTTAATGATCTTGCAGTATGTTTTTTTTCTTCTGTTTGTTGTTAAACTTGGATTTATTCAGTGTACAAACACATACATTCCTCTATCAGATATGACATAAATTTCGTCAGAGTGGAAACAACTTCCAAGCATATTAACCATCAAACAGAACACTTAAAGGATTATGCAGCGCAGGACCCAAAACATGCTACAGAAGACATGATCTTGCCTTACGCAAGGTCAAAGTTGAAGTCCTCTCTTCCCTTCTGGGAGACTGAGGGCAAAGTTGTTTCAGAGATCGGATAGAATGAAGTCCAAGTCAAAGGATACCTTCATCCACTGATCAGCTCTTGCTTCTCTCCCTCTTCCAATATCGTGGTGAATCCACAAACGGTAGCCTTTTCCTTGTCATTCATTGGTCGAAAATATATTAGTGTCATTAATTTATGAGGAATATTTTTTTCAGTATTTAATTATGTAACCAGGTGTATCAACCCTGAGGTTTTTACTTTGAGTATATCATCCAGATAGCCTCCGAATTTTATTTATGTTTCACAGTTTTCTTTAGACTCCATTGTTTTATTTTGACCATTGATAGGTATTCTTCCAAATTCTGGGATGTCTTATGCAACATATCCTGCAATGAGTGGCTTAGGGTCTGTACTAAACAATTGTGTTTTTCTGGAGGGGTAATCTTGATAGCTGGCTTTGCTAGTATTGTACTTAGTACTTCGCTGGGCGATTTTGGTAAGATATACGCTGCCACATTTTTTGTCAACATCCAAATTGATTCCACTTTTCCACAAGAAAAATGGTGTATAAGCGTATCTGTGTTCCCACAAGTGTCATATCTATGAGTTGCCTTAAGATTCATGCAGTGTAGCTTTTCATCGGTAGCCAGGGTCTCGTTGACTGCTTTGTACCACAGGGTTTGGTTATCAGATGGAATTATCCTATTGAAGATGTTTCTCCACACGTTTATCAGGTTAATATCCGGGTATTTATTTTCTATTTTGTTGCCACGTTTGTGAGCCATCATGATTGTATATATCTTTGGTATTCTTGGGGAAGTTGTCCTTTCGTGCTGCTATGATGTAACTGTAATCGAGGAAATAAAGCCTGATGTGTTGGAATGATTTATTGATGTGGGCTATCCCCACAGGTGCCGTTGTACTCACTGGTTTGTAGTGTTCCAGTAGTTGAGCCATAATGGTTTCTTTGTTTTCAGAAACTTTTCTCATTGCTTGTATGAACATGGCATTTGCTTTGATTCTTGCGTCCATTAAACCCAAAACTCCTCTTACTTTTGGCAGGGTTAGTATCTGGAAGTTAATTTTGAATATTTCACCTTGGTTCAAGAACCAAGATATTGCTCTCTGAATGTTTTATATTATTCCTTTGGGTGCAGGGAACACTTGAACAATATAATTTAATTTGCCTAGGACCGCCAGATTTGTTAGATTTATTTTTTGTATCTTATTGATCTGTCTGGTTTTGTGCAAATGCAGTGTGGTTCTTGTGTTGTTTAACACATGCCACCAGTTGACTACATTCATTTTGAGTGGGTCTGTTTCGAGCCACACTACCAGGGCTTTATGCTTGCTAATTTGTTTGAATCCATATGTATTTACCATGTTTTGTGTTCTTAGTCCAATGAAAAGTATGCCAGATTTGTTTATGTTGACAGTGGCGCTGCATCCATTGCCGAAAATCCTTATTTGGTTGTTAATTGTAACTAAATTGTTATTGTCGGCTACAAAGAAACCAATGTTGTATGCGTATGCTCTTGTAGTGTATCTTATGCCTTGGAACGGTATGCCTTTTGTCATGGAATGGATGCTCCGTAATAGTGGTTCCAAGTATATGGCAAACAAGACCATTGAGAGCGTGTAGCCTTGTCTTAGCCCTCGACACATACTGAAGTTTTTTGAGAAAATTACGTTTACAAGAACTCTTGTGGTTGCCCCGTTGGTTAGTTTCTTAATTGCTGATACGAATTTTGTTCCCATTCCCATTTTCCTCAAGGTATTGTTTAAGAACTGATGTTTTACACGATCATATGCTTTATCGAAATCAAGGACAAGGATTCCCGCTTTTAGCTTCAGGTTGTCTGCCAAAGAGATAATGTCTCTGTATTTCAAGATTGCGTGTTGGATCCCGCGATAAGGGATCGGGCTTGACTGATATACGGGCCAAGTATTTTGGTGAGTAGTGGCGTTATTCTTCGTTTCAGGATTCGAGTTGGAATCTTGTAATCAGAGTTTAGTAGCATAATGGGTCTCAGGTTTTTAATATCCTTCGTATGTGGCGTTTTGGGAATAAGGACTATTTTGCCTTCCGTGAAGGCTTCAGGAAATTGTTCCAAATGCCAAATTTCATTGAACATTTCAACCATCTTATGAGAAATGGCATTCCAGAAGCTTCTATAAAATTCCAGTGGGATGCTGTCTTAGCCAGGTAATTTTCTTGTTTTTCCTGCCATAAGGGAGAACTCTGCCTCTTCTAAGGGGGCATCCACAAATTACGTGAGGTGTTTTTCCGGATTTCTGGACCCCCCCCCTCCCCCCTGGTGAGATCTGGCCGGACCCCCCCCCCCCCCCCCTAGAAATCACCCTTTAAACTTTTGTAGAGCTTTTTTTTTTTAGGTCACAGCCTCACTTTTCGACGAAATACCCTCCTAAAATCGACTTTGGTGCAAATTGTAGACTCTTTTTTTTTTTAGATCTACTGTCCAAAAAAATTTCGCAAAATCTCACGTGAGATTTCCGTAGACCCCACCCCCCCCTTATTTCACCTCACGTAATTAATGGATGTCCTCTAATGTGATATTTCTAGTGATTTCGTTTCGTTCGTTGTCCAAAGATTCATTTATGTGGTTTAAGATAGTCTCCATCATCCCTGATTATAGCGGAGGCAGTGTAAAAGGTGGAAAAATGGTTCCAAAACATTGTTGGAATCTCTTTTTGGTTGGTTATTCTGACTCCCTCTGCTGAAATTATGTTAGAAATAAATTGAGAGTTTCTTCTTTTTGTCGCCCTAATCAGATAGTATAGCAAGGCCTTCTCCTTCTATATGACATCCGCGTTATCAGTATTGACTAGGAGGGTTTCCATTTTTGTTGCCTGTATTTTGTTGATTTTGGCTTTATATTTTTTGATCAGTACTTGGTCTCGGGTAGTGATCATGTCATTTTATACAGATCCTTCAGACATCTGTAGTAAAATTCCATGGCGTTTTTTGTCCAGTAATGTTTTCCTTGTGAGTAGGCAATAATTGCTTTTCTGATTCTCGTTTTTGCATGGGTGACCCACCAGATTAAATTGGAGCTATACTTGTGGCAATTTCTAATACTCGAAAGCCAGGCGCTGATGACAGTTTCCTTAAATGCTGTATCGCAGAGAAGCAAGGCATTTATCTTCCAGTATCCTTTACCTCTTTCAATGCAAATTGGGTCGCTCTTGATTCTGCATACATACGCACAGTGATCGGATAAACTTAAAGGTGGTATTTCACTGCTGCTAACTGCCGGATTTAGATTATTAGATACATAAATTCTGTCAAGTCTGCTTTTAAAGGTCAAAGTCATATGTGTGTGACTGGTTTGGTTTCCATTCAACGTCCGAAACGTGTCTTTCAGGCCTAAACCTTCGATCATTTTAATCAACTCTTGGCAGATATTGGGGGTTTGGACTTTGATCGCCTCGGTCAATAACACAGTTGAAGTCGCCTCCAATTACAAGTCTGGTCGGTTTCCTCCGCAGTGAGTATGGAATTTCCGTTTTGGAGAATTACGATCTTTCCATTATTTTGTTGGTGCCTGAGGGTGCAGATAAGTTGATGACGCAATGTCATTGATGCATATTGATATCCCCCTCCCAGAAGTTTTTCTGGGTTCTTGTAGGTGAGTCCTTCATTGATTAATATTGCCGTGTTGGTTTTACTGTGGGGGTCCACTCTTGCATGAGTGCGACATCTACTTGACTTTGGCTAAGAAATTGTTGCAAAGAATGCAGCTTGATTGCGGTTGTTATGTGATTGATGTTAATTGACGCTATTGTTAAAACTTGGTTCATTATATTGATGTTATTGTTATGTAGCAGATGAAAAAACTGTTATTGTTGCTGGAAAGAGCATATATATTGATAATGCGGATACACTAATTTTGGCATATTTTTTGTTGTCTATGGAAAAAGATTTAGGAATTAAATAGACTTCCAAAGTTGAGTGTGTAAACTGATTTTAGAAAAAAAATAGAGAGAAGTCCATGTGTGACCAACTCTCACTCACTTATGGCTACATACAAAGATTGTTTGCTAAATTGAATTCATTAATTAAATTGAGTTGAATATTCATTTACAAAACATTTCAATTAAATAAATCAATAAATCAATTAAAAGAAAATGGTATGTTTTGAGGGAAAGAACTAGAAACCTATTAATTAACTCTAATTAATGAAGATATCTATAAATTTACAAAAAATTGTTCAGTTTTATTCCTTCTATTGCAAATAATACAAAAGCAAAAAAATAAAAAAGTTTTAAAGTAATTGAGAGTTGCAACCTGACCTGAAAAATGACAAGTAACATTAAATCTAAGTTTGAGCAAGAACCGATAACAGTAAAAATTACAGACAAGAACTTTTCTGAAATGAGACAAATGGTTTTCACTTTATGAAAAAACTGCTTTTTTTCCAAGATTTTGAACTTGACGACCCCGCAGGGGCCTGGTACGCAAGTGCCAGGTACGGGTTTGGCGAACCCGCGGTGCCCGAGCTGGAAACTTGTGAGCGCCGCAAGTTTCCCACACTGTAAACTCTTACCATGCTTCAACGACCACCGTAGGGCGTGGCGGTGGAACGTTGTGTGTCTAGGAGAACGGGGATCTTGGCTTCATCGCCCGGATCGCGAGGACGGTACAAACCTCTATAAAAAAAACCCTCAACCTCAAGGTCAGCCACGTGCCGAGGAGGTGCATGTGTGAGAGGTAGATCACACGCTAACGTGCAACCTCAGGGGCACCTGCGCACCCCTGTTGTATCAGCATTTCCTTTTATCATGTTTTTGCTCGTGGGACCAAAATTCCTTCTCACAAACAAAAACAAAACCCCTGCGGTCCGGGTGTGCCGCAGGTTAAAAAAAATACACCCAGTTCCAACAAGCGGGCGAGGGTTGACAGCCCTCCGCCGGAACAAGACAAAAGTAACGGGAAGGTTTGTCTAATAGACAACGCCTTTCTGATCATGGCAAGAACGGAGGGATCCTTCGAGAAGGTCTCTCCGTTTTATATAAATAAAGGATTGGAGGGCATAGCGGGAACCTTGAAGAGTGTAAAAAAGCTGAGGAATGGGACCCTGCTTCTGGAAACATCTAACCACAAGCAGGCTGTTTCACTCCTTAAGTGTGAGAATCTCGGGGAGTTCGCAGTGAAATGCGAACTCCATAAAACTCTAAACTCCAGCAAAGGAGTGATAACTTGTAGAGACCTAATTGATATAGAGTCCGAGGAACTCCTTAAGGAGAAGGGATCAGAAAATGTGGTCGAGGTTAGGCAGATCAAACGAAGGGTTAACGGCAGTCTTGAGAAAACTGCCACCTTCGTCCTGACGTTCGACACTCCGACGTTGCCAAAGTCCATAAAAGCAGGATACCTACACCTAAACGTTCGCCCGTATGTTCCGGACCCGATGCGCTGCTTTAAGTGCCAGCGGTTCGGGCATACGACGGCGAACTGTAAAGGCAACGCCACTTGTGGGAAATGTGGAAAATCGGCGCATGAACCGGGTGCAACTTGCACCCTCCCACAGGTGTGCATTAACTGCTCCGGGTCACATCCAGCCTGGAGCAGGGAGTGTCGAGTGTACCTTGAAGAAAAGAAGGTACAGGAGTTGAAGACTACGGAAAGAATATCCTTTGGCGAGGCGAAGAAACGGTTTAAGGCGCTGGCGCCACCGGTCTTCGCCACTAGCTTCGCCAAAACGTTGTCAACTCCCGTCAGGAAGGAGAGCGTTGCTACGCAGACGACCGTTGTAGACACGGGCACGAGCACGACATGCTCGTGCCAGTGCAAGTGTGGTGCACAGCCCACTAAGGTCCTAACACCAAGGACCGCGGTCGTCGGTAGTAGCGCTTCTGCTATCTCGACCACTAAGCAGCAGGTCCATCAAGTCCACCAGCTAAAGCACAGCCATCCGCTCCAGTAGCTGCAGCCGTGGGTGCCTCTGCAACAGCAGCAGCAGCACCCATGGCAAAAGCTGCACCTGCAGCGGTGGAAGCAGTAGAAACGCCATCTGTCGGAAGCGGATGGCAGGTAGTGCAGAAAGTTCGGAGTCCGAAGCTCAAACTAACGGACCCCACCATGTTCTTGAAGTCCCCTTCTACTTCTCCTCCCAGTTCCCCAACTGGCGTGGGGAGGAGGGGGACAAGGCCTCGGCGGAAGAAAGATCCGCAAGACGCCGAGGCCTTAGAACAAAAGTCGTCTTCGGACCCCGAAGATGACATTACGCTGGTGGACGAACAACCTGGTCCCGTTCCTCAGCAGACACCAGACACTGACCCACCCGACCCTGGGCGGGTGGTTTTAAATAGGTAGAATGGCTCCCATACTTCAGTGGAACGTAAACGGCTTTCAGGCTCACAAAGAGGAAGTCCAACTCTTAGTACGGTCTGAACCTTTGTGTCTCTGTCTGCAAGAGACACATTTCAGACCACTACACCAGCCAGTGCTAAGAGGATATGACATATTCCGAAAAGACGATACCGAGGGTGATCGAGCTAAGGGAGGAGTGGCGGTGTTGGTCCGAAACACTGTCCACTCCGAACCCGTTGCTCTCACCTCCACATTACAAGCAGTAGCGGTGAAAATACACGGTCCAATCCAACTGACCGTATGCTCTGTCTATCTGCCACCCAGTGTGTCAGTCGGCTACGACGACCTGGTTGGCATTATACGACAACTCACTCGGCCCTTTCTCCTTTTGGGAGATTTCAACGCCCACAGTGCATTGTGGGGTTCCACCACCGATTGCCCCAGGGGCCGAGTGGTTGGTAGATTGATAGAACAGGAGGAAATTTGTATCCTGAATACAGGGCAAATGACTCATTTCACCACTGCTACCGGTACGTCTTCTGCCATTGACCTTTCCTTGTGTTCCCCCTCAATTGCGGACTCCGTGCAGTGGGAGGTGGATCGCGACCTACATGGTAGCGACCACTTCCCTATTTGGATGCACGTCGAGTGTGAACGTGGAGGAGGAAATAACCGACGTAAATGGAACGTCAGTTGTGCAGATTGGCAGCTCTACTGCCGTGCTGTACAACTGCAACCCTGTGGCAGTATACAGGAGAAGGTGAATCACTTGACCGAAGTGATTCACCGTGCAGCTGACAGTTTCCATGCCGAACAGCTCCGGAACGCTGCTGAAGGACGCCCGTCCCCTGGTGGAACGATGAATGTCGTTCCTGCCATCCAGGGTCGCCGACGGGCGTTGCGTCGTTTTAGGTTGTGCCCAACATCTGACAACCTAGCAGCGTTCCGTATTGCCAGAGCTAAGGCGCGTCGAGTTATTAAGGAGAGCAAGATGAGGTCATGGCAGAACTTTGTGAGCACAATAAATCGTTCCACACCTTCATCGAAAGTATGGGAGTCCATTCGCCGTATATCTGGAAGGTACTCCCGCGCTACCAGTATCTGGGTTACTGGATCACGGACGAATAATTACTGACGAACGAAGCATAGCGCAGCTGATGGCGGAGAACTTCGCCGCCATCACTTCGTCCGCTAACTTTGACCCTCGGTTTCAGCGACGAAGAGTCGCTGCCGAGAGGCGCCCGCTGTGCTTCGATTCGTCAAATACAGAGGCATACAACCTGCCCATTTACATTTTGCGAACTGGAGTCAGCGTTGAATAGCGCTAACGACACTGCTCCAGGGCCTGATCTGATCCAGTACCAGATGCTGAGGCATCTTAGTAAAGATGCTAAAGAGTACCTTCTGGATACTTTTAATGACATATTGGACCGGAGGACACTTCCCCGACTCGTGGAAAGAAGCAACACTAATTCCAATTTTAAAACCTGGCAAAGACAAATTGTTGCCAGGTAGTTATCGTAGTATTGCCTTGACTAGCTGCGTGGGGAAGACACTGGAGAGGATGGTTAATCCGCCGCCTCGTCTGGTGTCTTGAATCCCGTAATCTGCTGAGCCGCTTTCAGTGTGGATTCAGGAAGTTCCGTTCCACCTTGGACAACCTGATCCTCCTGGAGGCGGCAATACAGGATGCGTTCATTCGCAGCCAACACCTTGTGGGTGTTTTTTTCGACCTTGAAAAGGCCTACGATACTACCTGGCGGCATGTGATTTTAAAACAGTTACATGAATGGGGTTTTAGGGGAAACCTACCCCGTTTTTTAAAATCATTTTTATCTGGTCGTTGCTTCCAGTACCGAGTCGGTAGTGAAGTGTCTGATCTTTTTATTCAGGAAAACGGTGTCCCTCAGGGGTCAGTTTTAAGCATTACGCTTTTTGCCATTGCTATTAATAGCATAGCAGCCATTATAAGGAGTCCCCTACGGTACTCCTCATATGTGGATGACTTTTTAATTTTTATTGTATCGTCCAGCCTGAGAAGCGCTGAGCGGCAGTTGCAGCTCGCGTTGAACAGGCTGGACGAATGGTCAGTGCACACCGGTTTTCGTTTCTCCGCTGAGAAAACCCAGGTGTGTACTTTTTACTCGCAGCAGAAAGCCTTTTACCAGAGCCTCACCTTACCCTGAGGAACACCGTTTTAAGTTTTAGTGATACTATTCGATTTCTGGGCCTTCATTTTTGACACAAGGCTCAACTGGCTTGCGCATCTAAAAGATGTGAGAGCCAGAGCCTTAAAAGCTCTTAATCTTTTAAAATGTCTGTGTGGCAGGTCATGGGGCGCTGACCTGCTCCTGCCTGCTACAATTTTACAGAGCCTTTGTACGGTCAGCGGTTGGAATACGGCTGTATCGTCTATGGTTCGGCACGGGACAGCTATCTGCGTATATTGGATAGTGTCCACCATGCTGGAATTCGGCTCGCCACAGGTGCATATCGCACCAGCCCTATTGTCAGCATTTGTGCTGACTCGGGCGAGCCGCCGCTTACCATCCGCCGGCAACTCCTCATGGTGCGACACTACCTGCACGTTGCCATATCACCTGGCAGTCCCTTGCACGACATAGTGCTCCATCCCAACTACGAGCGGCTCTATACCAACCAGCATAGAGCCACTAAACCATTCAGCTACCGTACAAAGGCTATTTTAGAACAATACGGATTCGAGCTTCCTTCTTTTTATCACCAGGGATTGGAGTAAATCTCCTCCCTGGCTTTTAAAGAGGCCCAGAACAATTTTAGAATTATCGCGACACAACAAGCTGTGTACCGCCGATAATATTTTTATCAGAATTTTTAGAGATGTTTTAAACCAGTATCACACGTTTACCCCGGTGTTTACGGATGGGTCTAAGCAGGCTAATGGAGTTGGTTGCTCCGTAGTGTTCCCTCGAGCGACTTACACATTCAAATTGGACGGCAGGTGCAGCGTTTACACCGCCGAATGCTATGCCGTGTTGAAGTCGCTCCAGCATATGAAAGTAATGCGCGATACGTTGTTCATCATATGCTGTGATTCCCTCAGCTGTATTCAGGCCATAGGAAATATGTATCCAGCAGATCGTCTAGTCCAGGACATCCAGGACGCCCTCCTTTCCCTTCAATCTCGTGGAAAGGAGGTGTTATTCTGCTGGGTACCGGGCCATGTGGGAATCAGAGGGAAACGAGGCAGCTGATCAAGCTGCCAAGTTAGCCTGCGACAAGGTCAGAACCGACTTTGAACCGGTCCCAAAGTCAGACCTTGCCTCGGCGGCGAAGAGATTTGTTTCTGATGTTTGGCAGAGGCAGTGGCTGGAAGTTGAGCATAATAAGCTCCGGCTGGTCAAACCGACCGTTCAGCCTTGGAGCAGCTCCTTCCAGCGGGCGAGGAGGGATGAGGTTCTCCTTACTCGCCTCCGTATAGGGCACTGTCCTCTGACTCATGGTTTCCTTCTCCGCCGAGAGGACCCTCCGGAATGTGATGCTTGTGGCGTACCTCTGACGGTGCGCCACATTTTAACTGACTGTGTAAAGTTTTTAAACATAAGGGCAGACATTGGCCTAGCTAACGATCTGCCCGTAATTTTAAATAATGACAATGTGGCGAAGGTTTTAAAATTTTGTAATATGGCCGGTCTTATCCCAAAAATTTTGGGTAGATCGGCCTAGTTTTTAGAATGGTTTGGTGGTCCGTCTACAACCACCAATCCGTGTACTGACTTATTCGGTTTTAAATTTTTGTTTTTTGTTTTTTAAGATCATTTTACTACTGGATGGCCCCCTTACAGCCATTCAGACTGTATTCTTAGTGTTTGTGTAAGCTGGTTGGCCCTTTTACAGCCAACCAGCCAGTGTTATTAGATAGTTTACTTATTTTACAGTAATTGTTTCAATGTTTTACTTAAACCTGCTGTCTGCATGGCCGACCTCTTTACAGTCGGCCATGTAGGCGGTATTTTAGTCAGTGTTTTCGTATTTTATTATGCTGTCTGTGTGGCCGACCCCTTTACAGTCGGCCATGCAGACGGTAGCTAATTTTATCCCACATTGTCATTCTGTGTTTGAGTTAGGGCGCTAATGACCAAGTCGTCGACGCGCCCTAAAGCTCCAAAAACAACAACAACATGAACTTGACGAGGCACACATCATCATTATGGGAGACTGGAATGCTGTAGTAGGTGAAGGAAAACAAGAAGATATAATAGGAAAATTTGGATTAGGAATAAGAACTGAGAAGGGTGAAAGGCTAATTAACTTTTGTAAAGAAAATTCACTAGTGGTGGGTAACACCCTATTTGAAACTCACAAAAGGGGACTTTATACATGGATCTCTAATTTAAATGGAGACAGGTACCATCTGGACTATATTCTGATACAAAAAAGGTTTAGGAACTGTGTGAAGAATGCTAAAGTTTATCCAGGAGCAGACATAAATTCAGATCACAACCTCGTAGCAGGAGAAATACCAGTAAAATTGAAAAAAAAGTTAAGAGAGGCAAAGCAAGAGAAAGACTGAACTTAGAAACACTAAAGGAGAAAGGTAAGGCTTTGGAGCTGGAAGAAAGGTTTTTGCAAAACTACAAAGGAGGAAAATTTGAAGAATGTATGAATGAAAAATGGATAAAAATGAGGGAAGGGCTCATGACAGCCACCAAAGAAATCTAGTCCAAAGGTATCAGGAAAGAATGTATATCAGGAAACATGCTGGAAGAATGGAGGAAGTGGAAAAATTCTGGAAATGCAGAAGGAAGCTGAACAATGAACTAAGAAGAGAAACTGAACAAGCAAGAGAAATATGGATGAAAGAGAAATGCAAGGAAATAGAAAAATTGGAGAAAGAAGTAAAATGTGAAATGATGTACAAAATGGCTTCTGAGATAGCCTTTGAAAGTAAGAGAAACAAGAACAACATGCAAAGAGAAAATGGCAAATTGGTCAAAGATCCACAAGAGGTGCTGAGTAGGTGGCAAGAATATATTGAATGCTTATATAAGGGAGATCAAATACCAAGTAAAATTGATGAAGAGGCACAGGTGACAGAAGCTGGAAAGAGGTATGAGATCCTAGAGACAGAGGTAGAAAAGGCTCTGAAGAAGATGAAGAATCGGAAGGCATGCGGAATCGATGATTTACCTGCAGAAGTGTTGAAGAGTTTAGGAAACAAAGGAAGAAGGGAGATGGTATACCTTTTGTAATGAGATATATGACAAAGGTAGTGATACCAATTCAGAAAAAACAGAATACTAATAAATGTGAAGAGCATAGGACTATCAGCCTAATTTCGCATGCAGCTAAAATGTTGTTGAGAGTGCTGAACAGAAGGCTATATGGAAAGGTAGTTAAATGGATCATAGAAGAACAGTTTGGATTTAGGAAAGGAAAAGGAACAAGAGATGCTATCGGCCTGTTAAGAATCATAGGGAGAAGATAGGTATACTGAGAAAGGATACCTATGCCGTCTTTCTTGACTTGGAAAAAGCTTTTGATAGAGTGCAATGGAAGAAGCTTTTGATAGAGTGCAATGGAAGAAGCTGATGGTATCTTGAATAGGAAAGGTGTAGATTGGAAGGAGAGAAGGTTTATACAGAATCTATATTTACAACAGAAAGTACGAATTAAGATCGGAAACGAGATGTCGGGAGAAAGCAGCATTGGTAGAGGTGTAAGACAAGGTTGTTGCCTTTCCCCATTATTGTTCAATTTATACCTGGAAAAAATTGGTGGCAAGAGAATAGAGTGCATACGATTTGCTGCTGATATGGTACTGTTGGCAGAAAACGAACAAACTCTAAACAGAATGCTGAAAGATCTAAACGAAGCTTGCCAAGAGTTTGGAATGAAAATAAATACAGCAAAAACTAAGAGTATGGTGATTGGAAAAGGAAGGAAAATAATAAATATTAAGTCGGGAAGAGCTGATATCACGCAAGTAAGATCGTTCAAATATCTTGGGAGTATAATCACCGAAGATTTGAGAAGCCACCAAAAGATAAAAAACTGCATTGCCATAACGAAGGAAGCATTTAATAGGAAAAGGAGAATACTAACTGGAAAAATAGACAAAACAATCAGGAAAAGACTCTGCAAATGTTTTATATGGAGTGTGGCTCTTTATGGGGCGGAGACGTGGACACTGAGACAAGAGGATGAAAAGTGGTTAGAAGCGTTTGAGATGTGGAGGGGGATGGAGAGGATAAGCTGGGTGGATAAAGTGTTGGACAGGGTTAGTGAAAGGAGAAAAATACTCTCAAGTAATAAAAGAGAGAAAGAAGAACTGTTTGTGACACTTTTTGAGACTGGAGTGCTTGATAAAAGACGCCCTGGAAGGTCTAGTTTGTGGGAGGAGAATAAGAGGAAGAAGGAGCTACAAAATTATAGACAACATCAAGGAAGACGGCAACTACATGGACCTTAAGAGAAAGGCAGAAGGTAAAAGAGCATGGAGAGCAGCCAAGTGAAAACCTGCCCGAGGGCAGAAAACTAATGATGATGATGAGGCACAAGTTAACATCCAATTGAGCTGAAACTTTTCTGCTCTTATTTTCTAGTCTATTGGCAATTTATTTTCAGGGTGTCACCCCCAAAGAAGTCGAATTATATTTCCCACATACCTTGTGTCCACCCTAATATGGCACCTGTTAACATATAGGATGCTTATTATTCCAATAAGTTACATAGTTTCAAATGTAGGAAGCCAAAATTGTTAATTTAGGTAGTTTTGTCAGTTTGTGCACAAATCAAGCAAAAACTAATTTAAAAAATTTCAACGAAACAACACAAAATGTTAACTTATGTCATGGGTTAAGGTACAGGATACTTTCTATCCCAATAAATTACTTAACTGTCAAATAAAATGTCAGATGTCAGATATGCATGTCCCTCAAAACAATATGTTTTTTCATGAATTATTTTATATACATACTACGCTCAAATACCGAAAATGCTCATTAACCAAAAAATGACCCCAACCCATTCTGGTTTCTTTAAGACTGCCACAATACATTATTTGTGTTAATACACCTACAAAAAAACAGCCAGAACGTGTTGTGACTAACTGAAAAAGTCCAAAACGTGAAATTCGCATCTGGGCTTGGTCACATTCTCCACACAGTAACACTTTTTTTTTTTTTTTTAGGAGCCTTGTAACACAGCAGGAAAGCAGAATCATATATATTAAATGCATCCTGGACCAATATGTTGTGAACACAAAGAGGTGGATAATTTTGTGGGCATTTTAAAGAAACCAGAATGCATTGTGGTTGCTTCTTCCTCACCCCCACCCTCTCCACCCAATGAGTGTTTTCCGTCTTTGAGCATAACAAATAAAGCAATTTGTTTATACATATGACAGGCTGTATCAATTCAAATATTACTTGAAGAGAAGCTGTGTGAACAATACTGAAGTGTGCCTGTGGGTCATCCACATCCACAAAATCTTTAAAAGTTTATTTGTGAATTAACAGCGCAAATCTCAAATTCCACAAGGAAGAGACTGCAAGGACAGCTACTTGTTGATGCCTCTTTGTTGGGCTCAGTTTTAACTGAATTAAATTGTAGTTAACCGTATTAATAGTCTATGAGAGTTTTCCTTATATATTTATTTGGCAAGTAACTGTTGTTTTTTTGTCACCAGGTGTGTTGGTTTTTACATACTTGTTGAAACTATACAAGTTAGGCAAATCTGTCGCCATGAAATGTAGTTCATTTTTAATCTTTAAGTCAGTATGTTAGGTTACTAACAAGCTGCTGAGCATGAATCTAGCTACATGGAATTTTTAAACTTCATTTTCCATTTTCTGAAAGAGCTGTAACTAGAATCTAACCTTGATTGGATGTTTTATGCGATTAATTTTTCACTACTTCATTATTACAACTGTTGTGTTTTGTTTCCATACATTACTGTCAGGATAACATATTTTTATTTTTTAAAAGTATTATTTTTCAGGAATTGTGCTCTTTAAAATATCTTGCATTCTTCCCCTTCCTCCTCCCCAACCTTATCCGATAGTTACTTTCAAGAATTTGGTATATTTTCTTTCTGTTATAAATCCATTCTAATAGTACTGCTTTGAATTCTTTCCACTTTTGTTACCAACTTCATTTATGTATGCAAAATTTCTATAACTTGTTTATGACAAATATTGAGATTTTAACTTTTCCCTTTGCTAAGCATGTACTAGGCTCTTGATTTTAAGTTGCAGGTGGGCTGAGAAACTAAATATTTTTTCTGAATTGCTAATTTCTTCAGTTATTTACATGGTATCAACCATATCAGTTTTTTTTTCTTCTAAGGGAGTCTGTAATACGTTTGCTGCCATTTGTAATGTGATCTGGGTTTACAGGTATTCTTTTCAAATTATATGAAATAATTTAGTGTGATTTCTTTAGACTCGTGATACATGTCTCAACGTTTGAATATACTTCTCGCCTGTGTATAATACTCCAAAAAAATTGGATATATTTCCCTTACTTTTTGACATTGACAATGGAATCGTGAACATTTTTTTTAGAGAATAAAGAACCAGTGGTGAAACAGGACTTTTCAAATGAATTAGATTACTGTTTTGTCTCTGAGTTTATGTTTGACTACATTTAAAAATGGATAACAGGCATTTGTTATGGGAGGTGGGAGATTTCTCTGCTTGTAACCAAGGAAATAATATGTGGAACTGTAGACAACTTCAGTAATAAAAATTGGTTCAATGTAAGCTTCCCAGGTATTCAGCCAGATAGGTTCATAAAAACACAATGTTTCGAAAGCTGGCTCTGCTATCTTCATCAGGTGAGGAAAGCAGGCATTGTAAACTAGAAGTCATTGCCTAGGCTGGCTTAGTAGAAGTCTGTTACATACAAAAAGCAGCTCAGTGAAGATTGAACGCTGTCTGCTGGCAGTTGCTGGACCGCCCAATCAGCACGTAGCGAAATTGGAAGGCGTGGTCTGCCAACTGGATATGTCGATGTTATGGACTGCAGTTGGGGTTTACCTTTCGCCAGATTTCTGCTGTGCATGGATTGGTCAATTCCAAAAGCATCAGTACATGACTACCTGGTATGGCTCTCTTCCAGTTCTGCTATGCTCCGATTGGGCGGTCCAGCAACTGCCAGCAGACGGGGTTCAATCTTTTCATAAATAATGGATTTCTACTAAGTCAGTTTAGGCAGTGACTTCTAGTTTACAACATCTGAAACTTTCCACACCTGGTGAAGACAGCAGAGCCAGCTGCCAAAACGTTTTGTTTTTATGACCCTATCTGGCTGAACACCCATGAAGCTTACATTGAATTAGTACGCCAGGAAAGTCTGCACTCGCACATGAAAATTGGTGATCAGTTCCTTTTAGACCAAGTTTTAGTTTATTTGTCAAATTAAACTTATTCTTAGTGAAAAATATTCCTTCATAACATTCTGTAGTTTGTATTTTCACTTTAAAAATTGTGAAATTTTAAGTCACAGAGAGAAACCTTAATTATACTTGTTTTTGTAGCTTGGCGACTTCAACTTGCCCACAAGGAAAAAGCAAGTGAAGACAGCAAGAAATGAAGAAGGTCCTGTGGAGTTATTTCCATCTGATGATTCTGATTCAGACCATATTTTTGGGTAATAATCTTGCTTTTATATTTTTGCCAGTACTATTTTTTTCATCTGTTCTCTATTTTAATAACTACAAGCAAATTGATAATTACATTAAAACTTTTCCTGCTTTTTAATTTAAAATGTTACTCGATTAAGTAGATCAAGTAACATTGTATTGTAGTACTTTGATCAGCATGAATGGTGAAGCAAGAATTAAAATTGTTGGTGTCGTGGTAGATAGCATACTGGTTTGTCTGGATTCTGGATGAATACCAATGGTCGGCAATCATTCATTCTAATGGACAGTTGATTGGTGATGAAAACCATGTAGGCATTTTGGCACTATTTCTATAATTTGGTATATTACCTGAGAGGTTTCACAAGTGTAATGACCTGTGATAGGAAAACTTTCCCCAGTGACTAAATTAGCAAAGGTGTTGGAAGCATGGTGTATATTACTCATCTTGCAATGTGGTCTGTTACATGGGGAGGAGCCATAGGCCTACCAAGATGAAAATTACAAGAGTCTGTGGGCTAGGAGTTGACTGAGGTTTGAGTTTTGGGGAGGGAGGGGAGCAGGGAGGATTTAGGGGAAAGGGCTCTCATGTCAGGGTAGATGAAGGAAATCTTAACCTTGTTGTAGGGTTTGGTTTATGCAATCAAGACCTGGGTGGTACTGTTATTCCAGAAGTAGACTAAGTTTGGTTGTTAAGTTGTAATATGGCCTGATGTAGTCGTTTGTGAATTAAATCTGATGGATAATTGCAGGATATCAGTGCTTGGTGTGTGTTGTTGGTATACCGTGTAAGTAGGTGCTGGTCAGAGCGGATACAAATCCAACTAGGTTGTAATGAAGGAAGCATATGGTGTTATATGGCGGCAGCTGTCAAAATGGAGGCATTGCTGCTGGTTGGTAGGTTTGTGTGAACCGAGGTTGGTGGTTACATGAGAGATTTCCATTATCACAACTCCCATTCCACACCCCCTAAAGCTGATCTCCGCCCAATATTTACACCCAGTTCTCTCCTGGCATCAAGTCCATTAACCAGATTCTTTGTCATGGGTACAACTTTCTAGATTCCTTTCCACCCAAAATCCTAGCTACTGGCCCATGCACATTCTTGAGCAGATCACCCACTCTCAAGAATATCTTGGTTCACAAATAATCATCTTTTGAGTCTCCTCAAATGTTACATGGATCTTTTCCATATAATAAAGTACACTGTAAAACTTGCAACATGCATTCAGCCACCACTGTCTGTTATAATCATACCACAATACGGAGTGTGATGGGTGAGTGGTAACTTAATATTCGAGAAGACACAGATTCGTATCTTCATCTGTCCATCCTAAATCACTCCACTCAAATGATAGAATAGTACAGGATGGCTCCTTCAAAAGGCCATGGCCGAATTCCTTTCCGTTACTTGCTCCCAGTCTGTTCACCCCTCTAATGACTACGACAAGGTGTAAAGCCATAACAAAAAAGATCCTATCACAGTGGACTCTTTTTCTCATATTGGACATGCCGATTGTGCAACTACACGCCTCATTTATCATCCTAACCTGCCTTCTCTGTACAGATTCTTATATCAGTCTCACTATTAACCAGCTGTCTTTAAGATCAATGAAGATTAACTGTCTTTTAGCACGAATGGCTAAAGGCAGACAGTTTATCCTTGCAACCTAGACCATTCAGTGGCAGCCCATGCCAGCTCAAACAGTTCTAACAATCTCAACATCTGTTTTACAGCTGTCAGATTTTTCTCTGGTATTACTACCCCTTCAGAACTCTGTATATGGGAACCAGCCTACCAGCATATCCTCAAAACCAGGTTTCTCCCTATCCTCTTCCTTCATTAAAACCTATCCCTTATGTTATTAAAAAAAAGTAATATCAATGTTTTATTTTTGTTTACCCAAACCAAAATAATATTTATTTATTTATTTAATTCAAAAAATTACTTTAATTTTATTTTGACCTGCGAGTGCAATGGTTAAACTTTTCTGTAGTTACCATTGCCATACGCACCCTCCTTCCTGGTTCTTTTTTTGTTTAGTTATGCAGTGAATCTTAGTGTCCACACATTTGATCCCCTTGCCATATGTCCTCCTCCAATCATACCAAACTGTTGTAAGATGTGTTCAAATTTATGTGTTAATTGTGGCTCTCCTGCCTTCATATGTGGTACTTGATGAAGTTATTTTCCATATCCTTCCTTATTTTCATTGCATAGCAATGTTGTTACTCTCATTATTATTGAATTACGTATTTTTTAAAAAAAGAAGCTAGATTGGGTTTTCAAGTGTAGTATAGAAAAGAAAATGTTTTATTTTGAATTTAAGAATTGCTGATATCCTTACATCCACAATGTGTTAGTTGGAACCTATATAGTTCATGCAGCATCTTATTTCCAGGGAATATGCTGATGGTTCTGACTGTGAAATAGTTTTTGAGCACTTGGATATGTACAGCAGTGGGGTGGTCTAAATTTTACGAGTAAACATTTTTGTTAATTCTTGCTGATTTATGATTGGATTGTGGTGGTACATGTGGAAGAACTTGGGAAATGCATGCATAACTTGGGAAATGGTTTATAACGGGGTTTTGCTGCAGATGGTAGGTATGTTAATAAATTTTGCTGTTACAATTTTCCTCACCTTCAATGCTATCCATTAAAGCACTGAACAAAACTGAGGCAACACACTTCCTTATTTCAACTTCCTAAAATCAGTCATTGTTTACCGCCATTTTTTTATGTGGCACTTGTGAAATGTGTACATTTCTTGTATCTACCTTATAACACTTCCCTTCTACTCCGCCAAGCTTCCTTGAATTTCCTTTTTACTGAATCTCGTGCCTTTGCAATGCTAATAAATTTTAAGATCAGTCTTTCCCCCATATTCCCATTTCCCACACTGCTACCTTGTTACAAAAATGAGATCTGTTATAATTGTTTGTTCCTTAAAACCATACTATTCTTCACTCATTATTATTATTAATTTTAGTTGCGATGGCGCTAATGCTCCAGTGGCAATGCCCCTAGTCATCTAACTGCTCCTTTTTATTTAATTTTTTAAAATTTTCTTTTATAATTGGTGTGTTAATTTCCTCCTCAATTTACTTTTCTGATTTACAAATTTTAATTCTAAATTCTTTAAGAATTTTTTGGTAAATTATTCATCACTTCACTTGGAAATTTGTTCAATCCCTGACACCTTTACAGCACCAACATATGCCCTGTACATTTCCAGCACTCTCTTCACCCTCCTCCTTTCCTCAAATTACTCCCAATCCAGTTGCTTTATCATATCGGTTGCTGAATTGGTCCTGTAATCATTTGCACAACCAATTTTAGCTATTCTTATTTCCACATCCTCCAACTCCTATACTTGATAACAAAAATGTGGGTCCCAAACTACTCCACCATATTCAACCAATGGTCTGACCAAAGTTTTGTAACCCAATTCCCTAACTTCTCTGGTACATCCTCTCATCACCCTCTCCAGTAACTGAAGGATTTTATAAACTTTTCCTACCACCTGACCATTGTGCTCTGCCCAGTTGAATTTGTTATCAAACGTTATTCCAAGATATTTACGCTTCAAGCCCCCAACTCTATAATCATAATTATTAATTAACCTTTAGCTCTTTATTTGTGTACCTAATAAGCTGACTCTTCTTGGCATATATCTTAATTCCATTCTGACCTACCTATTTAGATGTTCTATCCAGGTCACCCTGCAGCTGTTCAGTCTTAACACATTTTAATCCTATTGTGTACCATTATATCATCTGCAAACAACCTAAATTCTGACTGTAACCCATCAACACAATCATTCATTAAAATAATGATTAGCAATGGTCCCAATACACACCCTGTGGCACCCCTATTGATAATGTATTTCCTGCTCTTAACACTTTGCTTTCTGGCTTTTAAGAATTCCTCTAACCAGCAAGTAACTTTTTCATCCAATCCAATAAATTTCAGTTTATTTAAAACCATTTTATGGCTCACTCTGTCAAATGTCTCAGAAAGATCTAATGCCACACTATCAACTTGGCCTCCCTTGTCCAATTTATCAGAAATATATGCATATAGCCCACCATCTGAGATTCACATTAATATCCTTGCCTAAAGCCATGTTGTTGATCTGCAAACCAGTTTCTTTCCTCACAGACATTTCTGATATAGTTGCATATGAATCTCTCCATTTTTGTCTGTCACTGATGTCAAACTAATTGGCCTGTAATTTTTAACCCTATTTGTAACCCCACCTTTATGAAACGGTACTACTATCACTCTTTTTCCAATCCTCTGGCAAGCAGCAAGACTCCAGACTCAATTTAAATAAAATTTCAAGGTAAGATACAATTTTTTTATTTTATTTTTTTCGTTCTGAGTCTTCTGTTACTTTTATTCTGTTCATAATGATTTTCAAAGAATCTTTGCTACTTGGAAAATCAAAGTTGTCTGCATTTATTTTTTATACTATGTTTTTCTTTTTAACAACAGTATGTTCTTGCCTTTTCTACAGTCCTGAGGAATGTGTATCACACCCCAAATCATCTTTGCAGTTTGATAATGAAAGCAATATTATTGTAAAAGAAATATATAAGCTTTTTTTTAGTGTTTATTGTTCTATTCTTTTTCTGTAATATGTTTTCTGATGTGGGAAGGTCTTCCAGCTCAGATTCTCTCTGAAAACTTCCATAAATACTAATCATGCTAGCCAGTAACAGAATTTGAAGCTTATAATACCGTCACATATACAATACGGTAGTCCATTTAATACATCAAGTTCAATTCATGTTCTGTTATAGTAGTTACACCAATATTAATAACGTGTTCCATGAATCAACCAGCAGACACGTAATGTGTTTTCTTAGAGTAGAATTCTTTATAAAAGCCTTGGTAACACTTTTGTAGAGGAAGACTTCCTATGTTATTCTGTCTAAAGAAGTTGAATTAATATGTCACTGCAATCTTTGTGAAAGGAGAAGCACACCATTTTTATTAATCAAAAAATAGAATACTGTTTCTGATCTATCAAAAATTAGGAATTATTTTGATTGTTGAAATTTTTGCAATCCAAAAAAAAAGAATTCTTATTTATTTTGATCGGCAATTTGTGAATAAGAAGGTCACTACTATAAAATTGAACATGTAAGTTGTAATAACATAATGAATGTAAAACTACATGATACTGATCTGATTGCACAGTGTTTTTGATTTAATGCCAACAGGCTCATTTTCATAGCCAGAAATGATTGGAACAGGAACCAGAAAAATAAATGTGCTTCCTAAAAAGGATGAATTACTATGTTAACCCAGTTTCAATTGCTAAATTTTCTTCAACTTTGTTGGAACCATTTACCCAGCATCTTTTTCCATTAGCACCATGTGTGAAATGCTTAATGTTCTTACACTATATGTATATATTAATTAAAAGAAGATAAGACTTACAGTATTTATAATCCTAATTGTATTTTGACATGTTAAAGTTTCTTTTTAGAGAACTAGGGAATTACACCAGTACCTTTTTCCAAGTAAACATTAAAAGAAATAAGGACAGAAGATGAAGACATTATTATTCTATTGTAATACTATTCTTGTCTTATGAAGTATTTTCAAATTCTTTTTTTACTTCTTTTACAGTTCAGAAGGTACACCACAGAAGAAACGAAGGAAAAAAGAAAGAAAACAAGAGAAGTTGGCAGATAATAAATTAGAAAATAACCATCCAAAAATCAAATTTGAGAAAGATGATGATGTCGCTGACATTGTTGAAGATTTTAGATTTTCAGCTAGTGAAAATGATTCAGACTGAAGTATCTGAATACCTTAAAACATACTGAATACTAAACTTTATACACCTGAATTTCAAAGACTATTTTGTGTACATAAATATGTGATAAAGTATGGCAGTGTTGTCCCAGTTCTTTCATCCAATGCACCATGTAATTATCACCAATGCAGAAACTGTAATTGTTTATTTAAAGCCAATTAAAAACTCGAACCACTTTGTAGTTCATTGTATTTTCTGTTTTTCCCCATTTACAACAATGGTTTGAGGAGATAAAAAAAAGAGATGGTAAAATAATTTGATGGGAAGCAACAGAAAGAAATAATGAAACAGAAAGGAGCCATCACTAATAATAGATGAGAGCAAACTTTCACAGAACCCTAAAACAGTTGGGATACATAGTTCTGTGAAATTCTTGGGTAGTACATGACCTGCATTGACCAAGTATTAAAGATGGTCTTCGGTTTTGGCAAAGGAGAATGCGTCCAGAATTTTATGTAGGCAATAAGAGTAAATTGGAATAGGATTGATCAAGGAGTATAGAGAATGTGAGCAATGCAAGAAAATAAAGTAGGGCTGTAATTAAGATGAGATTAAAAGAAAGGGGCATATCAGCTGAGCATATTCATGAATTCTACAGAAAATGTATGCTAGTTATAAGGTGGTGTAGTTAAGCAAGAACACACAATACTGGATGCACTTGGAAATTATAGCTAGATTGAACTTAACAAACTACCGGGGAGGGGGGGGGGAATCTTCCGTTGCAGATATAAATCCTGGAAAGAGAAAGGTTAATGATATTACACAATCTAAAGAGAAATCTCCTGTCACCAAAAATACCTGATGTAGGCATCTCTGATCTTTGCAGTATTAAACTAATTCAGTGTTTCTCAATCTGTGGTTCTCAAAGACAGGACTTGTGGTCTTTAGGCAAAATATTAAAAATTTAATTCTAATTTAATTAAAGGTATCATAAAAAAATGGTCAAAATTGTTTACACAAACTGGTTAAAGTACCCATACTGCATAAGGCTGTAAGAGAGTATAAGCCATACAGCAACAAAACAAACTTTCTAAAAAAAAGTTTCAGTTACCAGGCAGAAATCTGGTATTTCCAGTGCACGAGGATGTGATTGCATTGTTACGGTAATAAAATATGTTTCCAGCTGATATCAGAGAGAGCAGTATACTTTTAAGAATTAAGTTAATGACCATTTCATGAGTGTTATATGTTTAGATCTTAAAGGACTGTGATATGTGCTGATAACAATTTTGAGGGTAATTAAATAATTAGTTCCATATAACTTGGTGGTCCGTAGAGCTATTTTTGACATTTCACTAGTCCTCATGTTGAATAAGGATGAGAAACACTGAAAACAAAATGATTGAAATGGTTTTATTACTTCAGTGAAGACTTCCTTTCCAGAAATATTCCTTATATTATCTGAGATTATTGGTTGATATCTTAATCTGATTCTAGTAGTTTACAATATACAGATATGGCAGTGCCAAATGCAACCAAGGTAGCAGTGTGTCGTGAACTTTTAACATGCAATCACGACAAACAGAAGCAGTAATGAGATGTGATTCCATTTCACACCAATTCACAGAACTTGTGCCATGAACTTTTGATTTGCAGTTACCACAAACAGTAGTAGTAATGAGATATGATCCCATTCCACACCAATTCTCAGAGTTATTGACAATTTCACTTCAATATCAATTTACTCAATATTATTTTATTTTTATTGAACTCATCAACATGTAGGATTTTACAAGTGGTTTATGAAACACAAGAGTAACGATCCACTTTACTACGGCTCCTGTACTTCCTACACTGCAGACATTTCAGTATGGCTATCTTTATGTTGTATAGTAGAACGGCTGCACTCTCCATTGGAGCTGTGATCATCCTTCAGCTAAAGTTTCATTTATAAATGGTCCCCAAAACAGTTTCAAAGAAGTAGACGAATCAGCAAAGCCAAAGGGTCACTATACAGGCCGGTTTTGAAGATTATTTCAGTTTCTGTCTCAATTCAAAACATTTAACCAAAGTCCTGTGATTTCTTGCCCAAGTCATTTTTCAAACCATATCAATTGGAATAACTTTGCCTTTAGGCGAAGCTCTTAAAGGCTCTCTGGAATGAAGTCTTAAACATATTTGTATTACAAAATCTAAGGCCCGCAGAATCATTGAAGCAAGAAGATGTAATAGCAATAACAATTATATTTCAGTTGTGGTTAGAGTAGTAAAAATCAGCACTTATATTGGATATATTTATTTCTTTGTGTTCATTGATTGCCAGTACAGAGCCCATTTTTAGGTTTTTGTGGCTTACTACTTAGTTTCTACCAGTCAGTGAGTATATAATTGTTTGTTTTCAATATGAGAGAGCATTTACTATGCGATAACCACCATCTTCTATTTTGATTAAGTATGAATGGCCAAAATAACATTACTGATTAAAAATAATAATTTCATTTGGTCTTAGTGACTTTGTGAAAGCGTTTAGATTTGCCATGTAGTGCCTAGATCTATAGATTATCATGCAATCACAACCATGAAACATTCTGGGATATGTCATATTATCGTCAGAACTCTTAAATGTTCCTGCCACATTAGTATTTTAACCTGGGACTTCGAAATTGGGGAGCAGGCAACACAAATGCTTAGCTACCATACTGCTCTTGACTTACACTGCAGCCCTTAAGGAGACCTGTTTAGATATTTTTTTAGAGATAGTAGTTCAAAAAGAATTTTGCCCAATTGGTAAAGGCATCAGAAATGGTTTTTCACATAGGAATCCCTGTAGAGCATGATGCCAAACTTTAAACTTAGACTAAAAGCAAAATACATATATCTTCTGTCGTGATGCCAGCATTTGTAGGCAACAGAAAGTTGACACATTTCTTGTACTTTCAGTTCAGGAAAAACATTCTGCTGCCCCCACAGTAATCAGTTCACAACCTTATACATAGTCAGAAAAAACTAAAGTTATTAACTGTGTAATGAAATGAGAGACAGACATTTCTTTAAGATGTAAATATCTTGGCACATGATGTGTAAGAGGTGCCCTAGAGAGTACAGTACATCAATCTTTGGAATGGAGAAAGGAAATCTGTATCATGCTTGTTTGACAGACAGGAATGATTGAATCTACCATTGAAACAACAGATTTTCAGTGTGTCTGCAAATATTGAACAATACTTTGCTATAAAACAGACACAGCTGAATTGATAGGCAAGAGTCTACAGCTTATGTGTATATTAAGGTTTTCATCCTTGTGTGGTACAACCCAACAGGTCACACGAAAACAGGGTGAGACAAGAAGCATACCATTTGTTCTGTTTGAGACATGGTAGGTAGCATAAACAATAAAACCTATAGACACATGGGTAATTTAATGAGAAGTTTAAATAGTAGTGACCATTAGATAAATGAGGAATATCTTCATTTACCAAACTGTGGATCGATTGAGAAAATGTGACTTGGAAGTGTGGCATACTGAGTATACTGAAGTTACAGAACCAAAAATTAACAAATGAAAATGGTGAAAAAGTGCCCGGATACTGGTTGCAAATCAGACTGTGTAAAGAGAATAAAGTTCCAGTAATCATAGGAAGAAATAGGGATGAACTGTTGCCAGAGTCAAGGGCTCCTAAAGATGTCACAGTAGATAATTTGCATCAGACCATTAGGATTGCAGATACAAATATTGTAAACCTATAGTTTGCTACCAGATAGAAGCAATTAGACAAGTTTGGCTAGCTTAAGATTCATTGGGTATAAGCTAAAAAGAGTCACAAGCATATTTAAACATAGTGTCAGATAGCGTGATTATATTTCATGCCTTGAACACCAGTTGTCTGGTTTAGAGTGGTCTATACTTTGTGGGCGGTTTACGAATGGGAGGACCCCGGGTTGGATTTGACTGACCTTTGGTATTTGCTAACTCTCTGGTAATCCGTCTTGCACTGTCTTCTTGCTTCAAACGATGTCTTCTGCACTTGTTCTGCAATCTTGAAGCTACTAATAAGAGGTTTAATTACGTCAGGACTGACACCAACTGGTTTACGTGCAACGACGTTGATAGAAAGGCTATCACTTGTGGAATGACTAGATGATAATCTACCCTTTATATGAATGACACGACGCTAACTGCTGAACAAACTTTTTATTGTAGCACTTGCCTGTGCATGTTACAATAGTTGGCGCGCTACTGCGAGGCTATTTCCGACTCGTGTCTATTAATGATAGCTACTGATGTTGACTGACAGAATGGCAGACTGAACGTAACGGAATGTATTGCTGCTGGCTAGACTAGGCTGAGGAGAAACTGCTTAGCTACGAGTTAACCCATCTTGTCAACTAAACTGCTCCTGATGAACTGAGAGTGAATAAACTGTTCCGTGGCCACACGCCCCCTTATGTTTGATGTCATCGATTCTAGTTCGATCCACTTGAAGGTGACTCCTTCTGTCAGCGTGTAAGCATGATGTTGAGGAACAAACAACCTTACGCTGAATTTGCACCAGCGCTGCCTCGTCTGTCCTGTACCTAATTCCCGAAAATATTACATTAACTAAAATATCATATTTTTCCATAATAAAGCATTAGGGTGGAAAAGGACACTCACACTAGTGCAGTTTTTGCTCAGGTGATGCAGAATGTATTGGCAAAATGTTTCACAAAGAACAGAGTATGGATAAGTGGATCATTATGAAAGTTTTCAGATGCTGCCAAACTTATTGATACAAAATCACTGCAAGTCCTAAAGTGGTGACTATGTTCAAGCATTTTTTTTTTTTTCCACAAAATAATCACCACCACACTGAACAAACTTCAGCATTCTCAGAAACCACTTTTCAAAGCACTCCTACAAACACATTTTCTTGGTGGAGGAAGATTTCTGGCAGCCCTATCCTTCAGCAATGTTCTCAGAACCTCTTGTAAAAATTCAGGAAGGCAAACTGAGGTGTATGAACTAACAGTGGCTGTCCTATGCTCCTACAAAGGAGTGGTATCTACTTTTGGAGAAAAAAAATGTTATTACAATTTTTGTGCCGACACTTTGCTTTGGTTGGTAGATTGTCGTCAACACTACTAATTGTAGTTTAGTCTCCTGGTCAAACTGGTAAATCCAATTTTTGTTGCCAATGACAGTGTCAAAAACCCGTCTGGTGTCTTCACCCCCTCTCCCTCCACTATTCCTCCCACATACTTAACCAGCATTTCTTTGCATCATTCAAGGGGCATGCACTTGTATGCATATTCAGATTGTAAGGTTCCCAATGGGGTGAAACCTTCCTGACACAAAGAGATTTATTCAGTATTCTTGAGACTACTGGCAATCCGTTCCACAGGGCTACTTTCATTTCCTTGTTTCTGAATATAATTCCTCCATAACAGTGATGTTTTCCTTAGACCTTTCCTTCATGTTGTCTGCATTATTTTATATGCCTTAAACCAACAGATAAGGCAAGGTCAACAAAAAGCCTATTTCAAAATCGAATGTCGTGATTCAGCAAGACAGAGTGAGGCACGAAAGTCTTCATACAGTGGGCTCACGGCACTCCATGTAGAAACTGCACACTTGCAGTCTGAGAGGAACATCCATAAATTACAACCCTCCTTATCGAGCTATGTCACAGTTTGTGGACTCTCCTATTATGACATCACACAGTTTCTATTTGTGTGATTTATGGATGTTCCTTAATAAAGACAACAATTTTACTCTTATTTAATTCAGAGAGAGTGTGGCAAAAAAATAAAAGAGTCTGGTTGCATGCGATAAACTTGCGGTGATGTGGTACTGATTGTTATGCTTGCGGGTTCTCGTATGTCCAGAAATTATAACACAGTTTTCTTTAAAGTTCACTTACACATACACATTTTCCATCACCACTTGTTAAATTATTTACTTTGACCATGAATAAGGCTTATCATACTTCTCCTACAGTTGCAAATTCTGACCACCCTTCGGGTCAACAGCGTTTCATACTTTGTTCAGATCACTAATTCCTAACGGCTCACAGCTCTCCATGAAATACTTTTCCAAAATACTAAAAGGATAGCATCAAATTAGTTTCTGTCCACTTTATACTTAATGAAAGGGAAGCATGGCTCGTATCACTACACTCCTTGAAATTGAAATAAGAACACATTGACGCCGGTGTGTAAGACCCACCATACTTGCTCCGGACACTACGAGAGGGCTGTACAAGCAATGATCAAACGCACGGCACAGCGGACACACCAGGAACAGCAGTGTTGGCCATCGAAGGGCGCTAGCTGCGCAGCGGTTGGGCACCGCCGCAGTCAGTGTCAGCCAGTTTGCCGTGGCATACGGAGCTCCATCTCAGTCTTTAACACTGGTAGCATGCCGCGACAGCGTGTACGTGAACTGTATGTGCAGTTGACGGACTTTGAGCGAGGGCGTATAGTGGGCATGCGGGAGGCCGGGTGGACGTACCGCCGAATTGCTCAACATGTGGGGCGCGAGGTCTCCACAGTACATCGATGTTGTCGCCAGTGGTCGGCGGAAGGTGCACGTGCCCGTCGACCTGGGTCCGGACAGCAGCGACGCACGGACGCACGCCAAGACCGTCGCGTCCTACGCAGTGCCGTAGGGGACCGCACCGCCACTTCCCCGCAAATTAGGGACACTGTTGCTCCTGGGGTATCAGAGAGGACCATTCGCAACCGTCTCCATGAAGCTGGGCTACGATCCCGCGCACCGTTAGGTCGTCTTCTGCTCACGCCCCAACATCGTGCAGCCCGCCTCCGGTGGTGTCGCGACAGGCGTGTATGGAGGGGACGAATGGAGACGTGTTGTCTTCAGTGATGAGAGTCGCTTCTGCCTTGGTGCCAATGATGGTCGTATGCGTGTTTGGCACTGTGCAGGTGAGCGCCACAATCAGGACTGCATACGACCGAGGCACACAGGGCCAACACCCGGCATCATGGTGTGGGGAGCGATCTCCTACACTGGCCGTACACCTCTGGTGATCGTCGAGGGGACACTGAACAGTGCACGGTACATTCAAACCGTCATCGAACCCATCGTTCTACCATTCCTAGACCGGCAAGGAAACATGCTGTTCCAAAAGGACAATGCACGTCCACATGTATCCCGTGCCACCCAACGTGCTCTAGAAGGTGTAAGTCAACTACCCTGGCCAGCGAGATCTCCGGATCTGTCCCCCATTGAGCCTGTTTGGGACTGGATGAAACGTCGTCTCACGCGGTCTGCAGGTCCAGCACGAACGCTGGTCCAGCTGAGGCGCCAGGTGGAAATGGCTTGGCATGCCGTTCCACAGGACTACATCCAGCACCTCTACGATCGTCTCCATGGGAGAATTGCAGCCTGCATTGCTGCGAAAGGAGGATATACATGGTACTAGTGCCGACATTGTGCATGCTCTGTTGCCTGTGTCTATGTGCCTATGGTTCTGTCTGTGTGATCATGTGATGTATCTGACCCCAAGAATGTGTATATAAAGTTTCCCATTCCTGGGACAATGAATTCACAGTGTTCTTATTTCAATTTCCAGGAGTGTATTACATTCACCGTGCTATAACTTTGCCTCCATCTCTCGCAACCGCCAGCTTCAGACTACCTATAACAATCACTTTACTACACTGTGCACTTCTCCACTCAACAATGCTTCATGGAACAACTGAGCGTTTACAAGTAATTATTCCAGCGATTTTCAATAGCGTCGATACCACTTTTATAAAAAGAACTGTCTTGCTCCTCGAAATAGCCATTAACTGCCGACATCACTTCTTCGTTGGTCGAAAACTTTGACCACTGAGCTATTTTTTTAAGTTCGGGAACAGAAAGTATTCCGACGGAGCTAAATCTGGCGAATAGGGTGTATGAGGTAGCAATTCGAACTTTAATTCATTAATTTTGGCCATTGCTATAACAGATCTGAGAGCTGGAGAACTGTCGTGATGAAACAACACTTTCTTCTTAGCCAAATGTGGCCGTTTTATCTTGATTTCTTCGCTCAAACGTTGCAATAAATTCGAATAATAATTGCCATTGATTGTTTTTCCTTTTTCAAGATAGTTAATGAAAATTATCCCATGCGCATCCCAAAAAACAGACGCAATGGCCTTGCCTGCAGATGGAACGGTCTTGGCCTTCTTTGGAGCAGTTTCTCCCTTTTCAGTCCATTGTTTTGATTCTTCTTTTGTCTCTGGGGTGAAGTGATGGACCCATGTTTCATCCATGGTTATGAAACGGCGCAAAAATTCAGCTTTGTTGCGGTGAAACATCGCTAAACACTCAATTGAAACATCTTCACAACACTGTTTTTGCTTGATTGTGAGCAAACGCGGCACCCATCTTGCACATAACTTTCTCATGTCCAAATTTTCAGTTAATATGCAATGTACTGCACTTTTTGAAATGCCTACTATGTCTGCTAGCTCGCACACTTTCAGTCGACGATCATCCAGTAGCATTTTGTGGATTTTCTTCACCATTTCTGGAGTCGTCACCTCATTTGGTGGACCACTCTGATGTTCGTCTTGGCAGCTCATACGGCCTTGTTTAAACTCTGCCACCCAATATTTTACTGTTGTAAATGAAGGAGAAGACTCACCCAGAGTAGAATCTAGCTCAGTTTTTATATCGGTTGGGCTGAGGCCTTTCAAATGAAAGTATTGTATCACATAATGATGACCAATTTTCTCCTTTTTCACAAATCACAACGTTCAAGATTAATTGTTGCCAAACAAATAGGAAACAACATAGCGTCTTCAAACTTGAAACATGTGCTTCATAGATTATGTGCTTTGAAATAAAGGGATATTTTTCAAGCAACTACTGCCATCTCTCGGTAAGGTCGGGTACTTCTGGGACGACCCTCGTAGTGCCAGATCATCAGCTTAGGAGAATTGTGTGGATTCTGTTTGAAGAATGTCAGATACAGGGTGCGGCAAAATGATCTGACGGTTTTAGCCGCCGTATTGCCGAGCTAGTAGATGGTAAAGGGTGGTGGGGATAGGCGCATTCCAGAGCCCACAGGTGGACATTTGTAGTGGCCATGGAGCAGTGGTCGGGTGAGCATCGTGCGTTTGTTGTCGAGGCGTTTTTTTAAAAGTGGTGATTTCTGCGTTGCCGTTCAGCGGCAGTTCCGTAGACATTTTAATGTTGGTTCAAGAGGAAGAGTCCCAACTCGTAACACAATTATGCTATGGGTGAGCACCTTCAGAGCTACTGGTTCAGCGTTAAAAAAGAAGTCGACAGGTCAACCAAGGTCATCCAGGACGCCAAAGAATTTCGATCGAATAAGAGAAGCTGTGGAAGTCAGTCCTCGGTGGTTGGCCCATAAACAAGCTGCTGCTTTGCACATGTCTGACCGCTCGGTAAGACGAATATTGCATTTCGATCTGCACTTCCACCCGTACATTCCAGCAGTTAAAGCCTAATGACCATTCAAAGTGTAAAGCATTTGCGGAAGAAATGATTGTTATGTTGACTGATACGTCCTCTGCCTAGTCCTAAGGTTACTGTGTGGTGTGGTGTAACGAAAAGGTGTGTCATTGGGCCATACTTCTTTGAAGAGGGTGGTCGAACTGTTACGGTCAATTCGAAAACGTTATTTGCTGATGTTAAAAACTTCCTGATCCCTGAACTTAAGAGAAATCGTTTAGTGCGCAGGAGGATATGATTCCAGCAGAATGGGGCAACTGCCTATACAGCCAATGAGGTTATGGTCGTTTTGAGAAGCAAGTTTCGTGTCCGAGTGATCTCGCGTTTTGGGGACATTGAATGGCCAACTCGCTCCTCAGACCTCAGCGTTTGTGATTTTTTCTTTTGGGGGCTCCTTAAAGCAAGAGTTTAGACAAACAAACCCCTCACACTGGTCGGACTGAAGAAGCAATACGCCCAGAAATCACCAACCTGCCTCGTCTAATGTTAGAGCAGGAGTTCAACTGCTTCAGTGCAAGGCTGGAAGAATGCTTGGTCAAAGACGGACGTCATTTAAAGGACATTATCATCACATCTTAAACGTATGAAATTGGTTGTCTGATGTTATTTTCATTAATTTACATGAACACCATTCTGCAATAAGCAATAAAATATTTTGTATCACTTTTATTTTTCATGTTGTTTTTACTTTAAAACAGTCAGATCTTTTTGCCGCACCCTGTATATTTACATTAAAAAGAAGTGGGGTAAGAGGCAGACCGTTATTCACTCTTCTTACTTTGCTTATCTTATTATATGATACAACCTGGCTATCATGGTATTAATCAGACATGTTATTTTTTTTGCACTTCAGGATGTTCAGCAGTTTGTACACAATGCCCTATCCCCATACCATTTCATAAGCTTCAGAAAGGTCAGCAAATACTGTAACAGACTTCAATCGGTCTCTCGAATCTTGCTTCTATGTGGGTTGCCAAGGCCAGGACCTGATCCTCGCAGTTTCTTGCAGGTTTAAAACCGGCCTGTTCAACTGGGAGGTTTTCTAAAATAATTGGGGTGATTCTATTCTAGATTATCATTTCAAATAACTTGTAAGTGGTACTTAGCAATGAAATAGGTCTTAAATTCTCTGGAACATCATGGCTTTTACCAGGCTTCAGAATGGATATGATCTTTGCCCTTTTAAATTCTGGAGATATGGCACTTGTGTGTAGTATGTTAGTAAAGAAGCAGGACAACCATTTTTTGGTATTTTTTCCACAGTGGATGAGGAACTCTGGGAGAAGTTCTTCATTTGTTTGATGGCCCTTGCCACCTCTGTATCAGTGACAAGGGATGATAGGTTTGTTGGGGCAAAGTACATTCTTTTTAGATGAGTGGTAATGTAGACAAGCCTCCTCGTGGTACACCAGGGCAACGTGCTTGCATGGTTAAATAGTCTACACAGTTGGCCTGCCAGACAATCCTGTAGGATCTCCTGGCAACCAGAGCACAGTAAGCCTCATGTCATCTAACGGCTATTATCAGAACCGAAAGGCAAAAACCCTTGGACCTTCTCCAAGGGTTTGCCAACTTAACATGTAAGGAATAAGCCGATCAAAAAGTGATTGCCTTTATTTAGTGCGAGAAATGATGTTAAAACAAGGCACAGAAGTTACAACCAATGTTTTTAAAATGTACAGTTTGCCAGTTTGAACTGGGTAATTCAGGAATTTTATTGCAAAGATTACCTGCTGCGTGTTAGGTACTAAGTATAGGCAAGACAGAGCATTAGAAATGACAATACACTAACATTAAAAGATAGCTTTCACTGCCAAGCAGCTAATACCTAAGGAAGTTTTGCTAATGGAAGAACGAAAAAAATATTTTTGCTCCATAATAAGATGTGATGTAAAGTTATTTGACATTCAAAAATAACCAAAATAAATCAGCAAATTCTGGAATGAGCTGAATGAATAAAGAATTCTTCTACCAAACTAAAACTTTGAACTGCGCTGCGCTGCGCAGCAGAGTTTACAGACGTAAGGGGAGGGGGGTGTTCAGCTCTCAGCTCAGACTCAATAAATTATCTTCAAAACTGAGATCAGAATAGACTTCTATTCTTCTTACATGCAGGATGTATTAACAAGACTCTTCTTTAAGGAAACTACAGGTGTAATTGTGTGCATAACTGAGCACAAGCATTCTTTGGCACAGTATTACTATTCAATTGCCTT